>QGSO01000177.1:2549944-2777444 GCA_011037825.1 Carya cathayensis
TATATATATATATATATTAGGTTAAAGGGTAAATAATTTCTTATATCCTCACATATGAAAAAAAAAAAAAAGTGACATTTATAGTTTTAGAGTATATAAGTATCATGGATTTCTTAAAAAAAAAATGAATATATCTGGACCCACATGCCAATTCTGCCATAAATGGGCTTTTGGGCCACATGCAGGGTGACCAGCGTTATCTTCACTTCCCCGTCAGTAGTTAATCTCTTATTTTTTTTAATGGTGGACTTCGTTTTCTTCAAAATGAATGTACGAGATTTACATATCCTAGGATTGCATCTAGCATTACTAATCTACAAAAAACTACCTAATTATATCATTTTAGCATTTTTATCATCCTTATACTACACGCATGCTAAGGTAAGAAAATAAAAAGATAAAAAATAAAAGTAAGTATGTGGTGTATAGATAATGAGTAGAATTTCTCAAATTTGAAAACATTTGCAACCGAGTAGTTTGGGAATAGAGATGATTTCATCACATCTCATTTTAAAATTTCTTATCTCATTTCCTTTCCAAACATCTATTAAACACAAACATATTTCAAGTTTTTAACTTTTTCATCTAATCATTACAACTTTTTTAAAATTTTAAAAAAAAAATCAACTTTTTCAAATTTCAAAACAAAAATCATATTAAAAAATTATGTTCTAATAATATTTTAACTTTATAATATTTTAATTTACGTTTTTCTTTCTCACTTTTCAAAACTTAATAAAATATCTTAACTCAAATAATTTTAATATTATTCACAAACTATTTTACTATTATTAACAAAATTCTCATCTCATTTCATTTTTCAAACATCCAATTCCTAGCAGCTCAACCAATAGTGTAGTAAAGTAGTAATCACGTCACTTTAGACCAATCAAAAAATCCAACGTGTGGTGCAAAAATCCTAACTCAACCAATTTATTAAAAAAAAAATTATAAAGTAGTTCTAAAAATCCAAAAATTATTTAAAACCAAAATATTTTTAAAAACTAAGAAAAAAATCAGAACATATAAACATTACCAAAACATTAAAGAAAGAAATATTTCTGAGGTGACCCAATTCATCACTAAAGGTGCTGGAAGACATCGTTTGGATAGTCAAACGACACGGGATGAGAAATTTATGAATAGTAATGAAATAATTTGTAAATAGTAGTAAAATATTTTGAATTAAAATTTTTATTAGATTTTGAGAAATGAGACACATAAAATTGAATAAATTATTATAAAGTTAAATATTTATAAAATATAATTTTTAATATAATTTTTGTTTTGAAATTTAAAAAAATAAATTAGTTTTTGTATTTTATATGAAAATTTAAAAAAAAATTGTAATGATTATATTAAATAGTATAAAAAAGAAAATAAAAAGTATTTGTATTTGTATAATATTTAAATATTGATATGATATGAGATGAGATCAACTACGTATCCAAATTGAGCATTGTTGTTTAATCTCCATTTTTTAGGATGGCTCGAACCAACACACATGTTAATAATTTTTTTGTTGAATTAGTTATTTATGAGTCTAATTTTCAAATATGTGAAACTGACTCATTTTGTTATTAATTAGAATTCATTTTATACTTCTTTAGTAATGTGGATGAGATGAAATTTGTGTTTCGTGTCAAATTTGATTAAAAGTACTTCCACATATATACAAACTTTATACACGATATTTTATGTATAAAGTATTCGCTCTATTTTATCATATTTTTCTTTTCAAATTGAATATCGAATTCCAAATTTTTTATTATTTTAATAACTAACATGTCAGCACACATAATTATATACATAAAATTAAAAATTTAAATTACATTATTTTTTTTATTAATGTATTCATAATATTAAATTGTTAGTGTCACGTGACAATGTGATGGACCCTTGATTAAATTGACAGTTAGGGGTGTCAAATCGTGTTAACGGGTCGTGTTCGTGTCGTGTTAAATCGTGTTAACGGGTCATATAGGTCAACCCTAACCCGACCCGTTAAGCTTATCGTATCAAAATCTCAAACTCTAACATGACCCGTTAACATAACGGGTCGTGTCGTGTCAACCCGTTTTGACCCATTAATGAATATTACAAAATATGTTTTTTTTTATAAGTAAACAAAAAAATTAAGAAAATATTACTAAATAGGTTAATACGACACAATACAACTCATTTTAAACTATTTATGTAAATGGGTTGAATAGGCCCAAAATTAACCTTTTTAACCTGATTAAATTTAACATAATTTTATATAAATGTTAAAATCACAATATCTATAAAAATTATAAAACTAATTATAAGTCCAAAACTACAATCCAAATAATAAAAATATCGAAATTGAAATTCTAACAATTTTATTTTTAGGTATAAGGGTATAATTGTAACTTTAACTTTCTTAACGTGTCATAACGGGTTATAACAGGTCAAAAGGGGTTGACCTGTTATCAACCCGTTAAGCAATCGTGTCTTAACGGGTCAACCCGTTTTGACCCGAACCCATTAAAGCTAAACCCTAACCCGCTATTATCGTGTCGTGTTCGTGTTGGGTTAACGGGTCGTGTGACATATTGCCACCCCTACAGATCATCCATCACCATCAACGAGCAACACACAACACGGACGCAACCCAACACCGAAACTCCAACCTCCCAAACGCATGAAAATAGGCACTATCTGCATAAGTCAACCTCTATTTTAAGCAACCAAAACAAAGCACTTCATCACAGATCAACCACTCACTCAGCTATCGTGATCCTCTCACGGTCATCCTCTCTGAGTGCCTACTCTACGTTGCTTGTTGATGCTACTGTTTCACGGTGTTGTCGAACTCTGCACATCCCAAACTCAGCCACCATGACATCAATTTGCGGCTCAACTTCACGCAGGGCAAACCTCTACTTTTACTATTAAAAACAGAGCATATGTGAGCTCTCAGCCCGTTGCTCAACCGTAGCCCAGTAACTCGCTGAAACTCTTTTCACCAAGGCCCAAGTATTCTCCTTCTCCTTTATTATTTTCCTCGTAGAAACTCTTTCCGTAATTCCCTCACCAACTCTGTCTCTCACTCTCTATCTCTTGCTATCTCTCTCAACAACAACTCTATCTCTCTCAATGTTTCTTCATGTTGCAAACCAACCGAATCACCTAGACCAACAAACCATATCTTCCAACCCAAAACTCTACCCAAGGCCACAACAACCACAACTACTGCCCAACCAAGTCTTCCCTCCATCAGTCAAGCCAACCCAACAACACGGAACCACCCTACCATCTAACCATGAAGCCAACCTCCAACCCACACGGCAACCTTCGTGACTCCCAGTGTAGATTGTTGACCCTACACAAGCTCTTGTTAGCTTTAGCCCCAATTTTTCCTCCATGCCTCACCTCCTCAAAGCCTCTGTTTGGGTTGCTAAAAAAAGAGCAAATTGTCACACTCTCGGTCCCGGTTTTCCTTCCATGGACTGCCACCACCTCAAGCAACTTCTTAGCAAGCTGTTCAGCCAAAAAAATCTTTGTTTAGTAGCCATCATGCCACACCTAGCTTGTCGTCGCATAGTGTTCTCCCCTCTTCCACGGTGAGACTCGAATCTCTAGCTCTCTCTTGTTTTTTTTCCCAGATTTGAGGTTGGACAGAGGAGATCCCAGTGCTGATTGGAGATGGGTTTGATGGAGGCGAGGGTAGATGGTCAGGGTTTAGGGGTAGTCGAACGGGAGCACTGGTTTGGAGAAATGAAATGGTTTGGGGGCAATCGAATGGAGGCAGGGGAAGATGATGGTCCCAGGAGCTATTGTACAAAAATGTAATCGTAGGAAACAAATGAAAAACAAAAGAAGGAAATGCTACAGTGGCGTGCACACGTAAAATTGGACTAAAAAAGGGGACTCAAGAGCGGGAGGGGTCCTAGCCTAATAACATAGTAACTACTAAATTAGACTGCTTCGAGGGAGCCCACCTCCAAAAAAAAGAATGCAAATCAAGAGAGAGAGATGAAAGAGTTAGAGAATACTGGATTCCATAGTTGGCCTCAATTCCAACGAATGGATATCTTTTATATTGCAATTGTAACTAAACTACTAAGAAGGACTATGTTTAATCATCCTTCAGTTTACAACCTACAACGACCCTGCCGTATTACATCTAAATACTTACCCAAATTGAATACGACTTATAGCTTAGACTCTTATTACATTTCATTTAATCAAACGACGCCGTACTAGAAAATTCTTTTAACTAACAAAACTATCACCTTCACTTCTCACATTCCCTTTGAACACAAGCATCTACCGCACTCCATCTACATTCCAGCCTCATAACATACCCTCCTCCTTTGAAAACCTTGCCAACAAGGTGAGGGAATTTATTTTTCAATTTCCAATAAGGCTCCCAAGTGGCATCCTCAACTGTTGCCCCTTTCCATTGAACTAAGACCTCAGGGAGTGGCCTATTATTCAACTTCCTAAATTGCCTCTGTAGAATATATTCAAGTTCAGGGACCAATTCATCATGAAAATCAACTTGTGGCAAAGTCGACAAGGGACAAACTGGCCCAATTTCTTTTTAAGACATGAAACATGGAAAACTGGGTATATAGTTGAACTTTGAGGCAAATGCAGCTTGTAAGCCATTTATCCAATCCTCTCAAGGACTTGGAATGGGCCATAAAACTTAAGAGATAATTTGAAATTTCTCCTAACTGCTAGAGATTGTTGTCTGTATGGCTGAAGTCTAAAAAAGACCCAGTCCCCCACTTGGAATTCTCTCCCGGTTCTTCTTTTATCAGCTTGGTATTTCATCCTTTCCTGAGTAGCATGCAAATTAACTCTCAATGTAGACATAATTTCTTCTCTAGTTTTTAAAACTTCCTTCACTGCCTGGTTTGCAGTGAGGCTAGGAACAAAGGACTGCAACTTGGTTGGAGGCATGCCATAAACCACCTCATAAGGAGTTAATGTTGTGGAAGTGTGAAATGTGGTGTTATACCACCACTCAACTAAGGTTACCTACTCGGACCATAACCTTGGTTTGTCAGCTGTATAACATCTCAGAAAATGCTCCAAGCATTTATTTACTGCCTTAGTTTGGCTATCACTCTAAGGGTGATAGGCAGATGAATAAGAGAGAGTTACTCCTTGCAATTTGAACAATTTTTTTCCAAAAAGAACTAGTAAAAGTGGCCCTTATCAGACACAATGTTGTGAGGCATACCATGCAATTTAAGAACATGGTCAAAGAAAACCAATGCCACCTTTGCTGTTGTAAAAGGATGTTTAAGAGGCATAAAGTGAGAGTATTTAGAGAGTCTATCCACCACAACCATGACTACTGAATGGCCGTTAGAAAGTGGAAGACCTTCCACAAAATCCATAGACAAATCTGTCCAAATCAGTTAGGGCACATGTAATGGCTGCAACAGACTAGGAGGGTGGATGTTTTCCACCTTATTTTTTTGACACACTTCACATTCTCGAATATAGGTCTTCACATCCTTCTTTAAACTAGGCCAATAGAAATCATGCCTAGCTCTCTGCAAGGACTTTTGAAAATTTGAGTGAACAGCAAAAGGACTGACATGTATAAAATGCAGTACCTTAAGCTTCAATTCTTGAGAATTAGGCACATACATCTTGCCTTTCCGAAGTAGCAACCCATGTTTCATAACAAACTTAGACTATAGAGAAGAGTCATTCCTCAACAATGACAACTAGTCTTGAACTACTGAATTAGAAAGATAAGCCTACTTTAAGTCTTCCAACCAGACTAAAGTATGATATGAAATGGCATATGTTGTCCAGATGACTAACACAAGAGGGGGGTGAATTGAGTTGTATTTAAAAAAATAACAATTATAAATCAAATATACAATATAAAATATAAACAAAATATGAAACAACAATAAATATAAAGAGTAAGGGTAAGAGAGAAGCAAACTCAGTATGTTAACGAGGTTCGGCCCTACTGCCTACGTCCTCGCCTCAAGCTATCCCTTAAGGATCCCTGAATTCACTATTCAACCTCTTTCAGGTGGAGATAGAAACCTATTACACCTTTGAACAATACCGTTACAAAGGATCCGTGTAGAACACCCTCTACACTTGCAATCACCTTACACGTGGTGATTCAACTATTTCTTGTGTGGAACACTTTTTACACGCACAAGGGTTATACACACCCTTTTACTGATTCAAGAGCTGATAGTGGGTAGGTTATCAGAAAACACTCCTCAATGAGTGAAATAAGAACAATACAGCACAAACTATATCTCTAAAATGAACAAGGGTTAAGGCTCAATGCTTAGAGAAGAGAGAATGATAGTTTTGAATGAATATTGTATGCTCTTGGTGTTGTGCATGTGAAGCTCTCAAATGATCTATTTATAGGCATATGAGACTTCATATTCAAATTTAAAAAGATTCATATGTCAAAGACTTTCAAAAAATTCAAATCTAATCTTTTTACTTTTTGCATGTGACAAAAGGAGCACACTTTACTTTTTACTTTTTGCATATGACAAAAGGAGCACACTTTACTTTTCAAAATTTTTAAACAAAGGCATCTACCTTTTGCATAAGTCAAGAAAAACATCTATCACTTTTAAAAATATTCAAATAAAACATGCACATGTGAAAGATGACAATCAATCATCTTTCAAAATTTTCAACTTTAATTTTCAAATATTCATGCACATGTGGAAAATATATTTTAATGCTTTATGATAAAATATTAATTTTGAGCCTTAATCCTAATTTCGAATTTTTAAGAGATTTACAACATTACTCTATGACTTTAATGTGAACTTATTTCCTTCTTGCTCATGCTTGGTTCCTTGATGTGCTTGATTCCATTATGTGGAAATCTTGAGTTTAAGACTCCTTTATTCTTTGAATTCATTTGTTATCATCAAAATCCATGTGTAGACTTATAATTACACAAAACTTGAAACCTTGGGTTCAACAGCATAAACTGCTGCAGCTTCATCTTCTAAACCATCTCTAAGAGACAAGGCATCAACCACCTTGTTCTCAACCTCCTTTTTATACTCAATCGAGAGCTCATAGCCCAACATCTTAGAGATCCATTTTTGTTAAGCTGTTGTACCTATTTTCTGCTCCAACAGGTACTTTAAGCTCAAATGATCAATTCTTATAGTAATAACTTGATCCCAACAAATAAGGCCTCCACTTTGTAATGGCTAATACCAAAGCAAGTAGTTCCTTCTCATAGGTTGAGAGTGACAAGCTTTTCCCTTTTAAAGCCTGATTCGAAAAGGCTAAAGGCCTCTGATTTTGCATCAAAACAGCACTCACCCCAACTCCACATGCATCACATTCAATGACAAATTGTTGAGTAAAGTCTGGTAAGGCCAAGATAGGTGGACTTACAATAGCCTCCTTTAAAGCCTTAAAGGCTTGTGTAGCTACCTCATTCCACAAAAATGCATCTTTTTTCAACAAAGTAGTAAGTGGGGCTACAATCTGACCATAGTCTTTGATAAATTTTCTATAGTAGTCAGTCAATCCCAAGAAACCTCTTAAGGCTTTAAGATTTTTTGGAACTGGCCATGAAACCATTGCTTCTAATTTCCTCGTGTTAGCTCTCATACTCTCCCTGGAAATTAAATGGCCTAAGTATTAGATCTCTTGACATGAAAAATGACATTTAGACTTTTTAGCATATAACTGATATTGCTGCAGAATTGCCAATACAAATGCTAAATGAGTCAAATGAGAGTCCAAATTCTTGCTATAGACAAAAATATCATCAAAGAACACAATTACAAATTTTCTCAAAAATGGTTTAAAGACATCACTCATGAGAGTTTGAAAAGTTGAGGGAGCATTAGTGAGTCCAAATGGCATAACAAGAAACTCATAATAACTCTTATGTGTTCTAAATGCAATCTTATAGATATCTTGAGGCCTCATTCTTATTTGATGGTAACTTGATCTTAAGTCAAGTTTTGAAAACATAGTGGAGCCAAATAACTCATGTAACAATTCATCCACTACAGGAATGACATACTTATGTTTAATGGTGGCCTCATTAAGTATGTTGTAATCTATGCACATCCTCCAAGAACCATCTGTCTTTCTATCCAAGATTACGGGTGAGGAGAATGGTGATCGGCTTGGTTGAATTACACCAGTTTGTAGCAACTCATCTACAATTTTCTTAATTTCTGGCTTTCAGCAATGTGGGTATCTGTATAGCCTCAAACATACAAGAACTACTTCATTTTGTAATACAATCTGGTGGTCTCGAGATCTATGTGGAGGAAGACCCTTAGGTTCCTCAAAGATTCCCTCAAAATTTTTTCAACAACTCATCAATTTGAGGACATGAAGTAGATTGCGTTTGATCTGGTTCCATAGCCATCAACTGAAGCCAAAATCCCTTAGATCCCACTTTAGAAACAGTAGTCATTTCTTTGTTATCAACTACCTCAGAAATTGATGAGGTCAATCCCTTTAAAACCACACTCTTATTGTTATAAGAGAATTCCATTTGCAATTTAGCAAAATTCAACATTATAGAGCCTAATGACAAAAGCTATTTCACACCCATAACAATATCACAACCCCCCATGTCAAGGGTAAAGAGATCTGCCAGAAAATTATTACCTTGCATCTGAATAGCTACATCATAAACTCTGCCTAAACTCTGAACAACCTCCCTATTGGCCACTCAAACTTGTATTGACTGATCCCTATTGACTGTCAAAGCACATTTTTTTGCGATTGTTATTTCCACAAAGTTGTGAGTACTACCAGTGTCTATTAAAACCACCACTTTCCTTTCATTAATGTGACCCACAATCCTTATTGTCTTAGGATTAGGTGTCCTAGTAATAGCTTGCAAGGAAATCGAAACAATATCTCTAGACTGTATAGGTTTCTCCTTAGGTACTGTCTTTTCTTTTTCATGATCTTCTACAATCTCAGCATCAAGAATATCCATACCTTCTAAAAGGTAAATTCTTGGTTTAGTACATTTGTGGCCTTAACGCCACTTATCATCACAGAAATAGAAGAGACCTTTCTTTCTCCTTTCTTGCATCTATGTGGTAGAAACCTTTTGATAAGGAAGTCTAGTAGTAGGCAACCCCTTAGGTGCCCCCAAGATTGAACCTCCTTTAGATTGAGGCATAGAATCACTAGAGCTAGTTCTCCATGATCTTCTAGTTAACCAAACATATTGTTTTTGCATTTTGGCCAACCCAAATACATCATTCAAATTAGTAGGTTTCAACATATGCACTGGTAACCCCACCTCATCCTTCAACCCACTCAAAAAACAACTGAGCTTGTTTTCTACAAAAACACCTTTAATCCTATTTGACAGCAACTCAAATTCTGCCTTGTAAACAGTAATAGAATTGGTTTTCTTCAAATGTGTCAATGCCTCCATTGGGTCATCATAAGTTGTTGCACCAAATCGCACTTGTACAGCCTTTGTAGTGGAAAGACCTTGCCTTACTTGCACCTCGAAACCAAACGTGGGCTTCCTCCTCCATATGAAATGAAGCAAAAAAAATTCTTTGGCCAGGGGGTATTTGATGGTACAGAAAATTGGTTGGCTCTATAAATCCAAGCTTGAGGATTCTTTCCAACAAACCTTGGAAAGTCAAGTTTAATGCCTTTAATAAAAGATTTGTCACCCATATCTCAAACATGTGTTTCACCACTACCTTCAGGTACTTCACTATTTCTGCGTTGATCATTACCCTCGGAATTATTACTCGAAGTCCTGGATATTTGCTGCAAAAGATCAGAAAATCTCTCTTCTTGAACTTCCCTTTCCATTCTTGCGGCTTCTTGTTGCTGAAAAAAAATGGAAATTGTATCCTCTATTTGCTTTTGCTGCCTTTCTTATTGAAGCTGAATTTGATTGATTGCATCTGCAACTTGTGCATAGTGTCACGGACTTAGAATTTCTTCACACGTCCCGTGCGGCCTTAGGAGGTTTTGCCCTCGCAAAGCTCCTAAGTAAGCCTTCTAAGCGACTCAAGACAAGAGAGAACAACTCTAGAGAGAGAAAGAAGAGAGAGGAGCTCTAGAGAACTTGTTAGCTCTATTGCTTGGTGATTTACACAAGTGAGGAGGTCTCTATTTATAGAGACCCCTTGGTACAAAGAATGGCCTGGATTGTGACACTTGTCACCAATCCAATGGTAAAGAACATTCTAGATTTCTACTCTACAATTGTCTATAAGGCCCTTTCTAGAACACTACTCTAGAATTGTCTATAACGCCCCTTCTAGAACACTACACACAATTGTACATCATTACAAAGGACTAGGTGGCTCTAGAAGGTTATGGAATTCTCTAGAAAAATCTAGGTGGTGACATTCTCCCCCACCAAGCTTCGCGACGTCCTCGACGCGGTGTCTTCTTGGAACCTTCGGATGTGATCTTCAAACTGCCACAATGACTCCTTTGGTTCCCAAGTTGTCTCACTTTCGGGCAATCCCTTCCACTTGATCAAGTATTCTTGGCATGGCTTATGTCTCTTTCGCCTGGTGACACGTTCCGCCAAGACTTCTTCTACTTCTTTGTCGAAAGTGGTAGTTATGCCCAATGGTGCCCTGGAGGGTTGAGTGAATCCGGCATCAAGTAGCTCCTTACGTTGCCTCCTTACTTCTTCAAGCTCTGGAGGTGACATGCGATAAGGTGCCTTGACGAGTGGTTTGGCGCCCGATTCCAACTCGATCTGATGATCCACCTCTCTCCTAGGTGGTAGTCGCTTGGGCAACTCTTGGGGCGTGACATCCCCATAGTCCTTGAGGACCTTCTGGATCTCCATAGGTGGAGGGGAGGAAATCTTCATTTTATTTTCCTCCATAGAAGCCAAATGAGACACCTCACCCTTCTTCGACCTTTCTTGAATTGCATGGCGGATAGAAGTTGGGTGGTGTTTGGCTTAGACATGGTGGGTATCATACATGGACCACCTTCCAAGATGCACACCGAGTTGTAGTGGGGAAGAGACACTACATTGAACTGTCTCAAGAACTCCATCCCCAACACAATATTGAAATCATCCATGGGAGCGATAGAGAAGTCCACCATACCTTTCCAAGTGCCAAGTTGTAGCTCCACCCCGCGAGCTACACCATCAAGTGGTTTGGCCTCAGAATTCACGGACTTCAGCCATCCTTGACCCTTCTTAAGAGGAATCCCAAGCCGTGCGGCCTCTTCCTTCTTGATGAAGTTGTGAGAAGCTCCTGAGTCGACCATGGCATGACTCTCCTTCCCATTGATGAGTATCTCTACAAACATCAAAGATCTATCCTTAGTGGTTGGCTTCGTGCTTGCCTTGAGGGAGTTGAGAAGTTGTAGACACCCCAGGTGCGACTTCTCTTGAACTTCCTTTTCTTCCAGCATAGCATTGAGGGCCTTCCTCTTAGGACAATCTCTAGCCCAATGTGGCCCGTCACAAAGGAAACAAGTATCCTTTGGCTTCTTGTTTTTGGAGTGATCTTTCTTGCCCTCTTTTGATGTTGAAGGCTTGTCTCCTCGCTCTTTGTATTGTGGGGACCTAGACCCATTTTCTCCCCCACCCTTGCCGTGATCATCCTTTGAAAACTTGGGCTTTGAAGAGTTGTCACTCTTGTGATACTCAAACTCTTCCAAGGTTTCCGCCACTGTCAGGGCGGTGGAGATGTCATTGACCCCACGGCGCTTGAGCTCTTGAGCCACCCAAGACTTGAGACCATCAATGAAGTTGAAGAGGAGATCTTCTTCACTCATGTTGGTGATTTGCAGCATGAGAGCGGAAAATTCCTCAACATAGTTGCGGATAGAAGAGGTGTGCTTCAACTCCTTCATTCTCTTCCGCGCATGCATAGCCACGTTCTCAGGATAGAATTGCCTTTTGAGTTCACGCTTGAACTCTTCCCATGAGTCAATGGTGCAAGTACCCTTCTCTATCTCCTATGCTTACGACGCCACCAAGTACCAGCAAGATTAGTAAGATAAAGAGAGGCAGTACGTACCTTGACACGCTCGTCTTGCATGTTAAAGCTTCAAGTAGCGCTCCATGTGCCACATGTAGTTGTCTAGTTCTTTGGCATCCCGCTTGCCTCGAACTCTTTTGGTTTGGGGGTATCCACCCTTGGTGTCGCCATCGTCCCAGCTCCAATGGCGCCCCCATTGGCCACAGCCCGCTTGCACATGGCCCAGTCCGCCCTGGTCTCCTCTAGACCGACGCGGTATTCCTCCATTTGCTCATGGAGTTTTGTTAGCTCCCCCAAGACCCGGTCTTGGAAAGCAACATTCTCAACGTGCTGTGACTCGATGGTGGGGCTGATGGTGCTTAGAATGGACTCCTTGAGCGATTCGGATTGTCCCTCCAATCCTAGCTCCTCCAAACTTTGCTCCACGACGTCAAGTCGGTCCTTGACATCCGCTACAGCCACCTCCACCCTGGTCACAGTGTTGTCGAGGGTGCTCACCTCCCTGTGAGACTGATCCCATTCCTCCATTTTGGCCAATAACTTAGTCATGGCCCTCTCGATCCCATCGAGATGAGACTCCATGGATGAGGTTGAATCCTTCGACCTCTTGCTCTTTCGTGGCTCCATGGGCTCCATGGTGATCTCACTTGGATCCGCCATTCCTAGCCTGTATGGCTCTGATACCAACTGTCACGGACTTAGAATTTCTTCACACGTCCCGTGCGGCCTTAGGAGGTTTTGCCCTCGCAAAGTTCCTAAGTAAGCCTTCTAAGCGACTCAAGACAAGAGAGAACAACTCTAGAGAGAGAAAGAAGAGAGAGGAGCTCTAGAGAACTTGTTAGCTCTATTGCTTGGTGATTTACACAAGTGAGGAGGTCTCTATATTTAGAGACCCCTTGGTACAAAGAATGGCCTGGATTGTGACACTTGTCACCAATCCAATGGTAAAGAACATTCTAGATTTCTACTCTACAATTGTCTATAAGGCCCTTTCTAGAACACTACTCTAGAATTGTCTATAACGCCCCTTCTAGAACACTACACACAATTGTACATCATTACAAAGGACTAGGTGGCTCTAGAAGGTTATGGAATTCTCTAGAAAAATCTAGGTGGTGACAATAGGATCTTGTTCTTTTAGCCTTGGTGACTGACTGCTAATACCAGTTGTGATAGACCCTTGATTAATAACAGAGTAACTACTGAATTGGACTGCTTCGAGGGAGCCCCCCTCCACAAAGAGAGAGAGAGAGAGAATACAAGATTACATAGTTGGCCTCAGTTCCAACTAATGGCTACATTTTATATTGAATAGAGTAACTACTGAATTGGACTGCTTCGAGGGAGCCCACCTCTAGAGAGAGAATGTGAATAGAGAGAGAGAGAGAGAGAGAGAATACTAGATTCCATAGTTGGCCTCAGTTCCAACTAATGGCTAGATTTTATATTGCAATTGTAACTGAAATACAAAGAATGATGATTAAACGTCTGTATTTAATCATCCTGCAGCTTACAACCTACAACAACCCTACTGTATTACATCTAAATACTTATCTAAATTGAATACGACTTACAGCTTAGACTCTTATTACATTTCATTTAATCAAACAACTCCATACTAGAAAACCCTTTTAACTAACAAAACTATCTCCTTCCCTTCTCACATTCCTTTCGAACACAAGCATATGCTGCACTCCATCTACATTCCAACCCCATAATAGACAATAAAACTATTAATGAATGTAAAGAGAATTGGATTGGAGAAGTTAAATCATAAAAAACTTTAAATCCGAAAGATTAAGAGTTAGTTTGGACACGTGAGTATTTCAAAATTATGTAAATAGTAGTAAAATGATTTGAGTAGATATTTGATTAGATTTAAAAAAATGAGCGAGAAAAAATTAAACAAATATATTGTAAAATTAAAATTTGTTTGAATTTAGTTTTTTAATATAAGTTTTTTAAAATTTATAAAATCTCTATTAATTTTTGTGTTTTGTTTTAACATTTATAAAAGTTGTATTGATTTTGTGTTTGGGATAATGATTATATGAAGAAGTTGAAATTTTGATATTGAAAAGTATTTTTTATTTGAATAATATTTGAAAATGAATTAGAATTTTTTTTTTGAGAATTTTAATAATTCTATTTAATATACACAAGTATCCTAAAAAGAAAAAGAAAAAGAAAAAGAAAAAGAAAAAAACAAAAACAAAAACAAACAATAAAAACACTGAGCTACAAGTCGTAGAGCGGTGGGTTGAAACTTGAAGTTGAACGATAGGAAGGCACGAAGGAAGAAGGGAAATTGGAAGAGTGGATTGCTGCGGTGTGGGTGAGGAGGCTGCGAATCGTCTGCAACTGCACTGCCTTTGCTTTCTTCTCTCTTTCTTAGTTTCGCCTCTCTTTTATCGCATATCGTCCCAATCAAGGAATCCATGTCGGCTCGGTTGCTGAAAAGGGTTTTGAAAGAACAACAACAACAACAACAGAGACTGCAGCAGCTTCCCCGCGAAGAGGAGGAAGATGAAGATGAAGAAGAGGAGGAGCAGCTGAATGGAAATCGATCTGAATCCTCCGGTCCAGGCCCTCCTTCCTCAATCAATTCCTTTCACATTCTATGCGACGAAGATGACCCTGAACAGGTTTCTGCCGCTAACCCCCACGATCATCTGATTCATTCCATCTCTTTGTTTTTTCTTTTCTTCGTATGATTTTTGGGGAGTGAACAAAATTGAGTTTTGAAGGGCTGAATGTGGCCTTTTATTTTATTTTTCAGGTAATTCATGCCGGGAATTGAAATCCATACCCAAACCCCTCCTTCTCCAATTACTCTAATCATAAGCGACCGTTTTGCTATCCTAATTCCTAACCATATAGGACTTTTAGGTTGTTGAGGGTCATTTCCCTACACAAACTCTTAATATAATACAATTTATTTGCTTTTGATCAAGCCTAGCTGTCTCGAGTATTTCTTGATGTCAAGAAGAATCTAATTTGTTTATATAGTTTTAGGCATCTCTTAATTGAGTCATTTCTTTTCTTTTCTTTTTTTCAAAAAAAAAAAAAAATCAATAGAATATTGGTGGCTGCAGAAAGGGCAAGAACGTAGCATCCGATTTTTACTTTATTGATGATCATTTTGACTGCAGGGGGATGATTCGGAAGTCGTTGATGAAACCTTGAAGCTAAATATTACTAAACAAGAACCTTCACTGATGGAAAGTAACGTTGATATGCTTGTGACAGCCAGTCACAAGTCAAAGAAAAAGAAGAAGAAGAGAGGGAAGGGTGGCTCTTTGTCGAGTGCAGATAATGTTGAAAAGCCCTTGGATATGATCTTAGAAACTCTCTCTTTAGAAGTGGAGGGTAAATCTTCTAGTCATGATGGTGTCCCTGGAAAAGCCAAAGCCACGAATGTGAAGACTGGTGACAAGCTGGTGAAACAATACGTGCCCTCGATATTACGCGTGGATCCCAAATATTTGAATGCTGAAAATGAACTTCGAAGAATATTTGGTTCTAAGGTGGTGAAATCGTTTGAGAAAAATAGTCAAGCTGGCAGTTCTAGACAGATACGGGGCGGACGATATGGAAGCCATAGTCATAGAAAGACTGTTCTTGTCACTCCTTCAGACCATTGGCCTCGCTGGGATAGTTCTTTGTCCATGGAATTTCTGGAAACAAAGGATGGGTACCACTACTTTAGGTAAACATCATCCTCAGTTGCTCAGTTTTGATGCATATTCTTTTTCATATACTGATACCTCGATTTGGCTGGTCTTTTGTTACTGAGTGTGAGCAAACTAATATCATTATCTGCGCATCGAATGAACTTGCTCTTTGCTTCTGACACACCTAAAACTGAGCTTAGGTTTTAGAAGTTTCTGTAATTTTATATGGTGGATTCTTGAAGTTATGGTGCATTATCCCTCTCCAGGGCAGTAGTGGTACTGACAGTAATTTCTACCTTTTGTCTTTACCTTTATCTTTGTAGTTTTCACTATATCCCAATTTACTGTTTTATGGTTTTTGTTTACTCCAATCCTCATGCACCCTAATTCTGTCTTTGTTGTCATGTTTTAGATATGTACACTTGTCGTCCTATGATCAAGCTCAAAAAGCATTTGAAGCTGCCCAAGCCATCCATGATCTTAATAGTATTGCCAGCATTCTGTTGCACCATCCTTATCACTTAGATTCACTGATAACAATGGCGGAATATTTAAAGTTTGTGGGTGAACATCAAATGTCAGCAGATGCCACAGCAAAGAGTTTATATGCCTTGGAATGTGCATGGCATCCTATGTTCACTCCCTTGCAGGGTAATTGTCAATTGAAATTCAGCCATGAAACCAACAAACCGCTATTCACATCACTTTTCACTCACATGAGAAATATGGACAGACGAGGCTGTCATCGATCTGCTCTGGAAGTTTGTAAACTGTTGCTATCATTGGATTCTGATGATCCAATGGGTGCCATATTTTGCATTGACTACTTATCGTTGAGGGCAGAGGAATATGCATGGTTGGAACAATTTTCTGAGGACTATAAAAGTGACAACTCCTTGTGGTTGTATCCAAATTTCTCATATTCACTTGCCATTAGCAGGTTTTATCTTGAGCAACAGGACATCTCAAAAGATAATCATGCGGATTCTTCAAATGCTACTTCAAATGATCTTATGAAGCAGGCTTTGATGCTTCACCCTTCTATCCTAAAGAAACTAGTTGCGAAGGCACCTTTGAAGGATAGGGCATGGATAGATATAGTCAAGCATTCTTTCTTCCGATCAGATCAAACAGGGATACCATCCTTAGATCATTTGATCAATATATATGTAGAGAGGAATTACATTATTTGGAGGCTTCCAGAACTGCAAAAATTGCTCAAGGATGCTGCAAAACTGGTGATTGAAACAATGGAAACTAATGGGAGTGATGCCAATGATTGGGCTTGTGTCAGAAAAGAAGCATTCCCGTCTGAGAAGAATGAGTGAGTGTCTAAAGTTAATTTCCCTTTTTCTTAGTTTTCTTCAACTGGAATGCTCTGTATTAAATACTTGGATTGCAGAATGTGTGTGTGCTAATTGAGTGTAGGGTAGATTACACTGAGACCGCATATCAAAAGGTTTGGAACCCAGGCTTACCTTATTATTATGAGAAGGGGAAGGTTTGAGGAAGGGTAGTAGGTGTAGGTCTTTCCAGCCGGATTCTGACCCCTCCCCTGAACAACTCTCATATTTTAAATACACCATCAAACTTTAAATCGATACCTGTTTGGTAATCTGGAGTTATGTTTTGAATTTTCTCCGTCCTAAACAATCATAGGTACATACATGGTCACAGGGACTGCACATGTAAATGGTGCTATAAAAGGACCAAATAAAGCCTGATTTAAATTCCAAGGACTAGATGCACCATCTCACCCAAATTACTAGAATAAACCAAAATGCACCAATGTGATATCTGGTCTGAATTGTGTCCTAGGCTTTGGTTGTTAGAGGGGAAAAAGTGTGAAGACGTGGTATTTTGCAGTGAAGGGAAGGGAAGGAGGTGAAGAAAGGCATGTATTGTTAACTGGTTTCAAGGTTTTCCTGGGTGTAATTTAGTGCTTGGTATTTGTAGCTAAGAGTGGATTTGGATAATTAGTTGTCGACTCGAGTCCGATGCTTGAAGTTCTTTTGGAGCATTATAGAACTGAGGCTATCTTCAGTTTTTTTCAATCATCAAACACAAGATGGTATGTTTAATATTGTTTTGAAGATTTGTTAATTTCTTCTACTTTGGGTCTCTCTTTCTTATTGATTTTCTGGAGATTTTTCTTTAGACTCAGGAAGATGTGTTTTGGGTTTATTCGGGTAATTTGAGTGAAATGGTGCAATTTAATATTTAAGGTCAATCTGGTCATTTCATAGATCCCAAGTGATTGATTGTATTCTATTGATGCATTTTTCTGTCCAAGTTAACGGCTACATTGGATAGAGGGACATGTAGAAACAATAATTTGTGGGAGAAACATATTTTGCATCCCCCAATTACCATTTTTAAGCAATTTGCACCATTGGTTTGGATTTAACAGCTAAGATTGATGAAAATATAAGATATGGCATATTCTTGACAGTTAGATTGTAATCAAGAGTGCAAAATGTTAAAAAGCGAAGTTTGGTGTCGAGATTGATGGTATTGGTAACATGGTGTGCAAATAGAAAAAGAGTGGTGGTTTCTGATTCAAAATGTACTCTCCCCAAAAATTTTATTCAAAGATGACTTGCAGCTGGTTAAAATTTGGTGGCATATTTGACAATGAAATGATGGCATGGAGGAGAAAAAAAGTGTAATTTACCTTTATTCTAAGAGAACTGCTATAGACAAAGATTACACAATGTAAACCTACAAACTGATGTGATTTCATGGAATACGTTAGATCTACTTTATAAGAAAAGTAACTTTACAATTTGACGTATCACATCAAGCAAGATCAGTTTTTGAGTTTATTTTTGGGTAGTTCCTTTGTGGCTAAAGTATTTTCCTTATTCTAATACTGAGTACGAATAATTTTGTAGGCTGGTATATAGTTAAGATATTTGTACTAGGCTCAGATTCTAAGCTGGACGTGGATCTTTTTCTCTGGAGCGTTGTTATCATGATGGTTGTGCAGAGTTCTATTGCTTTACTTAAGTTTGTTGTATTTGGGAATTTGGTTGACCAGATTCTTTTTGTTGACAGGTATGGCCATTTGATGGTTTCAGATTTCTCAGATTCAGTGCCATCTATTCCACCTGAAAACCTTCAAAACTTTATTGGTGACCCAAGGATGAGGGGACTTGCACAGGATGAAGACCAAGTTGCCAATCAACCTGGCAATGGCCATGCTCCTCGTGACGTTGCAAATCGGAATGCACTGGCTGTCTTGTTTGAGTCAATGCTACCATGGGTTCATTATGGGGACGAAGACGATGGTGGCGCTGATTGAGAATTGCCACCTTAAGGCCATGGATATTATTTTGAAGTGGCAATGGCGGCTAGAGTATACTCATTGTTAATGAAATGTTTTCTGTTTCTTAATAAGGTGGATGATGTATATCGGTTTTTCCTGCAGAAGGGAAAGTTCTTTTTACCGTCCTCACTCTCGGAAGTTAATTTTCTATATCTAGTAAATTGGTGCCTGGTTTACTATTGTTTTAGCGACTGTTCTGTAGATTCTACAGAGGACTGACTCTTTGGATGTAAAACATACTTTATTTCTTCTCAAATTTACCAAAGATAGATTTGCTAGGAAGTGTTGGGTACGTTTAGTCGTTTACTGTTATTTTACATGATAACAAATGGTACCCATCTGTTCCGTACTTGTTTTGCTTATCAATAGGTCTAGACTCTTGACGTCCAATGTTTTATGTTTGGTTGATGAAATTTTAAAGTATTTTGTCGTGTCTTTGGTCTCACTGGCTTTCATAATTGTCGTTGCACCTCAGGGGCTGTAGATAAACAGAGCAACTCTTGAATAACTTGAGTTCGGCTTTAACTCGATTTATTTAATAAATGAGCTGGCTCATAAACACTAATATTGGTTCAAATTTTATATGAGCCAAACTCCTAATCTGTCACGAGCTTCCTTCAATCACAGCAATACAAGCAGAAATAATAGAAGAAAGCAATACAAGAACTCAGAACAAGAATGGAAAGAAATTCAAGAACTCAATTTTTTATTCTTGTAAGAGATTTTCGAGAAATCTCCAACCTTCAAATGAACTTCGATATTAAAAATTCTGAACAAAAGTTAGTTTTGAGTTTTTTTTTTTTTTTTTTTTTTTGCTTTTATACAAGTTATATGACAAATGAAGTAAACACAATTGTTTTAATCACATCTAATTCTAATACTCAGCTTGTAATTCTTCTTCCCATCATGATCATTCTGATCTTAAAAAAGACACCGCATCACTTAAGTTCCCAATGCACCATTTTACCCTTTATTGTGTTAATACCATTGATCTTCATTCTATCCATAGCACGTAGTTTTTGTAACTAGGCTTTTCTTATATACTACCTGTGTACTCGGGCTTTGCCTATTTATGAGGATCAATAAAACTTCTTTTACCTATAAAAAAAAATAAAATACCATTGATCTTCAAAACGCACCACACCACTTAAATCCCCAAACACATCGTTTCACCCTTTATTTCGTTAATATGGTTGTCTAGCCCTTCTCATCTCATACCATCATCTCATTCTCAAATTTTTATTCCCTTACAATCCCTTCCCCTTTAAGGTCCTTGACCTCAGCACACTTACAATTCCGCCCCTCCCCCTCCCCAAGGACGTTGCCTACAAGGTATGGATAAAAGTCGCGTAACTTCCACAATAGTTCCCAAGAATATTGTCTTCCACAAGTGATGGGTTCCAAGGTGGACCGAGTCTTAAAAATCCCTTGCAAGTTTTAAATGGACCAATTACAAGGTTAAGAGCTAAGAAGATCAGGGAAGCAAATGTAAGGATTGGTGCAATTCACTTGAGATGAAGCTAGCAAGATTCCAATATCTAAGATGGACTTGAGAGAAGAAGATCCAATTTTCAACCACATGATACAAGCTATGGAAGACATGATTTAGGATTTATTAATTGGGCTTACTATTATGTTTATTGTTTTTGAGACTTGAATTTGTTGAATACTTGGGTTTGAATATGTTTGGCCCAAATATGTTTTATGTTTTATGAATTAGGGTTTCAACTTTCAAGAGAAGTTTTTAAGGGTAGTTTACGAATTGTTTTAATTTTCAGCTAGGACCTTTTTTGTGAAGGCCTTGTATTTCTCCTAGGTATTTTGGAAAAGATTATTAAATTTTTAGTTTAGGGTTTTATCTTGTTTAGGCGAAGGGTTACTATAGCGCATCACTATTTACGGTATTGTAGATCAATACTATTCATCAAGGGTAATTTTGAGAAAGAGGGTTTTATTTTAGCTTAAGGTTTTAATTATGTTTTAGTTTAAATACTCTTTATTGCATCATTACGAAAGTTTATGAAATTTGATGAATTTTATTCATTGTGAGTTGAGCTTATCTTCTCTTGCTTTTCATTGAACTTTTGAACTTATCAAAGATAAATTACAACTTTTGTGACGTTCTTCCTTTATAATATGGATTCTTGAGACATGTTTTTTAACGGGTCTAGATTTTAGTATAATTTAGGTTCTTGAAATGAGTTCCTCAACAGGTCTAGATTATTCTATCAATTGACTTGATTTTAGCTTTTTTGTGTGAGTTTTTCAATTGATTGTGGGTTTAAAGGGTTCCAATCTAGAGGGTTCACATCAACAAGTGCCCCCAACCATTTAACAAGTACCTCAATTGCTACATGATTGCCAATCATCCTCCTTTCTGGAATAGACTTAGGCTTAGGTTAAAGTTGCCTTTGTATATCCAGAGGAGGTAGTGGAGAGATATTTTGTCCCAACTTCTCCTTCAAGCATGACACATGAAAGATTGGGTATATCCTTGAAAATGATGGTAGGTTCAACTTATAAGCCATTGTCCCAATCTTTGCAAGCGCATGAAAAGGGCCATAAATCCTTGGAGCAAGTTTTAAATTGGGGCGAAACCCATTCTCCCACCTCAAAACTAATCTTAGTTCTTCCTGTCCAATTCTCTCTAACATCAACACAAGTTGCTCCCTCAACTTTGATTACTAATCCATTGTAACTTTAGCAGTTGTTCCTAGAATGTAAGGGCAACAACTTGGGCCGTAGATAAACACAGAGGGCATCAAAAGGAGAGATCCTAAATAAGAGTGACTACAACACCATTCTGCCATTGGAATCCATAGACTCCATTCCTATGGCTTGTCATTGGTATAACAAATCAAGTATGCCTCCAAAGACTTATTCAATGCTTCAATTTGCCCATTAGACTGTGGGTGATAGGTGACTCACTCAAAAATAAGTAGCACAAAAGCTATCCCAAGTGTAGGAGGATATCGTATAATAATTAGGAATAAAATTCCTAAATCGTCTCCTTAGGGAAAGTTGTTTAAATCTAAACTCGTTTAAAATGGTGAAAATATTCACAAAGAGAAAATAAAAATGATGGTATGTACAATAGATGGAAGAGTGCAATAAGAATGAAAAATGGCACTAGTCATGGATTAGATTCATATTTTTAGATTTTTGAGTGTCGAAATGAAATATAAAAGACTAAAAAATAAAAATTAACAATCAAATAATCAACTAAACTAAATGATCTTAATTAATCTGAAAATTAAACAATAAAGCTGAAATTATTCAAGTCCTAATTAAACTTTAATCAATCTAATATGCAATAGAACTAAGAAATTAATAAAACTAAGCTAAGAATTAAACTAAATTAGAAAGTAATTGACAAAATAGGAACTGGAAATTGAAAAGCCTCAAAATCAAGATTCTAGAGTTCATCCTTGTATTCAAATCACAAATTCTCAAAATTAATCCATAACAATTGTAATCACTATTAAATGAAAGCTTAAAGAAGCGAGAAAAATAAATAACACGAAGTAAATAAATAGCAAATAAATTACCCAAACTTCTAAGCCAGAAATCTCAAAAATATTCTAAAAACTTTAAACTAAAATTAAATAAAAAGTAGGGAATGAAAAGAGCAAGCCAATTGAATGGAGATGGAGATTGAAAGCAGTGGAGGAGGCTAGACTGTATCAGCAATTGGACCCCTCAAGGAGCTCTTCAATGCATTGTAGTATGAGTGAGTACCCCTGAAGAATTTATGTGTTGCGGCGCGAATGAATGCTAGAGAGGAAAAATCTTCGTGCGACTTGAAATATGCCCTCGAAAAGAAATTCAGTGTGCGACACCAGGTGAATGATATGCCTCAAAAGAGAGAAACTTGTGCAACCTTAAAAATGCCCAGGAGAAATAAAATTTTTCGGCATGAAAATGCCCATGGAAAAAAAATACAATTGTGCGACGCATGGGTGAAATAAAAGTAATGATCTGGTCTTGAACTCCCAAAGGAAAATTAATAGTGTGCCGTAGGTCAAAACTCCACCCAAGGAAAAATACAAGTCTTCCGTGTAGCACTTTAAGTCCCACTCCAAATCAAAGTCTCCAAATCAATTAATGTAGCCCTTGGTCAAATTAGAAGTGTGGCTGAAATTAATTCCCCATCACCAAAGTGTTGCCGTCCATTAAAGAGCCCAAGGTCAAAGTCTCCAAATCAATTATTAGCCTATATAAAAAAAATTAAAAATAAGAATTAGAAATAAAATAAAGAATAGAATATCAAAAATATATTATGCATATAAAGGAACATTGTCCAATTAAATCACAAGTTATAAAATTAAGCATAAATTCATGCTATTAATCAATTTAAATCATAACTCGGATTTATGCATCTTAATCATTTTTCCATCTAAAACCAATAATAATGTAATGAAAGAATTAAAATATATTGGTTCTAAATGTATAAAAATATGCAATAACTTAGCTCAATCAATAGGCAAAGTTGAAATTGAATGAATTCTTTTGCAATTGAAATAGTTCCCTCCAAAAATAAGTTGTAAAAATTGGATCCCTATCTGAGACCATGGATTTAGGAATCCCATACAACTTGAAGACTCAAGAAAAAAAAAAAAAAATTGGGCTACTTTGCTTGTTGTATAAGGATGAACAAAAGGAAAAAAAATGAGCAAATTTTGTGAGCCTATCCACCACAATAAACATCATTGTAAACCCATTTAAGAGAGAAAGTATTTCAATGAAATCCATGGAAATATCCAACCATGGAGAGTTGGGAATAAGAAGTGGTTGCAATAGTCCAGCTGGATGGAGGGTCTCCTGCTTGTTAGCTTGGCACGCATCATATTCCTTGTCAAGTTTTTCAATGTCCTTAAGCATTCCCTTCCAATAAAAGTCCAATTTAGCTCTCTACAATGTTTTATGATACCCTACATGCCCAGCCTATGAACTATAATGTATATGCTGTAAAATCTTGTCTTTGAATGGGGAACCAAAAACCACAACTAACCTTTCTTTTCTCAATAACAGACCTTGATGCACTGTGTAATGCCTTGGACCTTCTAGACCTTGGTTGAAGTTGATAATATATGAAATTGAATGAGAGAGACATTTGATAGCTTTGTTTCAATTCCTTAATCCATAATGGGATTGAAAGATTGATTAAGGGCTTGTTTGGAAAAAATTTCCATCCCAAACTTCACATCTTATCTCATCACATCTCCTTCCCAAACTTCACGCAAATACAAATACTTTCAAACTAATCATTACAATTTTCTCAAACTTTCAAAAAAAAAAAAACTTTTTCAAATCCCCAAATAAAAATAATATTAAAAAACTTTATTCTGACAATATTTTAACTTTATAATATTTATTCAACTTTTTCTCTCACTTTTTCCAAAACCCAAAAAATACTCAACTTAAACTATTTTACTACTATTTACAAACTATCTTACCACCATTCATACAATTCTCATCTCATCTCATTCCCCAAGCATCCTCTAAAGTTGCAATAGTTGTTGCTTTCCTTAAATTTCCTTGAGCGTGCATAAGCAACCATATTATCTTTTCAAATTTTATAGTCAGTGGTAAAATCATAAACCATTAATTTAGACAACCACTTTTATTGAGACTCGGTCCCTAGTTTTTGCTCCAATAAGTACTTCAAAGTCTTTGATTAGTCTTAATTTTGAAGGATTGTCCCAACAAGTATGCTCTCCATTTGCTAATTGCAAACACAAGGGCTAGCAACTCCTTTTCATATGTAGATAGCAGTAGGGCCTTACCCTTCAAGGATTTGCTATAAAAAGCAATAGCTTGACCCTCCTACATGAGCCTAGCCCCCCAAATCCTACTCCTAAAAATTCACATTCTATCGTGAAGGTTTAAGAAAAATCAAGTAACCTCCAAAAAGGAGGTTCATTGGCAACCCTTTTTAATTCCATAAAGGCTTGGATTGCTTCTTTAGGCCAGAGGAATGAGTTCTTCTTCAACACAGTCAATAGGGCTACTATGATCCCATAATGCCTTAAAAATTTCCTATAATAGCCTGTAAGGCGTAGAAATGCTCTCAATGCTTTCAAAGAAGTAGGAATAGGCCATTCTAGCATCGAGGCAATTTTAGATGGGTTTGCTTTCACCCCACTACTCGAGATGACATGGCCCAAATATTCAATTTCTTTAACTCCAAATTTACACTTAGACATTTTAGCATATAAACTATACTGCTTCAACACCTCTAACACTAACTTGAGATGCCCTAGTGATTGATCAAGTCCTTGCTATGAACCATAATGTCATTAAAGAAGACTAGCACAAATATTCTTAGGAAAGACTTGAATACATCATTCATTAAGCCTTGGAAAGTAGCAGGGGTATTAGTAAGGCCCAAAGACATTACTAAGAACTCACAATGGCGCTCATGAATTCTAAAGGTTGTCTTTTGAATTCCCTCTTCTTTCTCCCTGATTTGATGATAACCAAATCTCAAATCTAACTTAGAAAACACCTTGGCTCCAAACAACTCATCAATGATAGGTATGGGAAATCTTTTATTGATGGTTACTTGATTAAGTGCACAATAATCCACATACATTCCTCAACTTCCATTAGCCTTTTTTATCAATAAAATTGGTGAAGAAAAGGGCTTTGGCTAGGTCTCACTACCCTAGACTTTAGCAAATCCTGTACAATCTTTTCAATTTCTGGTTTCTGGTAGTGTGGGTATCTATAGGATTTGAGTCAACTTCCATTAGCCTTTTTTATCAATAAAATTGGTGAATAAAAGGGCTTTGGCTAGATCTCACTACCCTAGACTTCAGCAAATCCTAAACAATCTTTTCAATTTCTATTTTCTGGTAGTGTGGGTATCTATATGATTTGAGTGACACTGGAGAAGCTCCCTCCTTCAACGAAATCTGATGATCAAAAGTCTTCATTGGAGGTAACCCTGTTGGCTCCCCAAAACCCTCCTTAAACTCACCACATTAATCACTTTCTTTACATGACTTTCAGGTTGTTGTCCCTGTTGCAATGCTACTAATTGCAAAAACCAACTATATCTTCTTGTTAAAGAGGACTCCAAACAATTTTTTCCAGTCTATGTATTTAAATTATCAGAATGGAACCCTTCTAGGGTCACCTTGGACCGCTCCACCATAAAACTCACGGACATACTTGAGTCCCAGTTAATGGGCCCTAAGTTCTTTAACCACTGAACCCAAGCACAATATCACAGCCCCCTAAGGAAAAAATAAATAAATTGAACTATGATTCTTGAGCCCTGGATCTTAATCACTTCTTCACATTTTCCCTTACTCAAGACCTTGTCTCTATTAGTCACTCTCACCTACAAACTCATGTCTTTATGGATTTTAATCTTGACTGCCTGATCTATTAGGGGATCCAAGAAATTATGAGTACTTCTTGAGTCCACTAAAATCTCCATTGAACATACCCCAATTTTTTCAAGCAATCTCGTGGCATTGTTGTAAGGACACCCTGAGATCACATGAATATAAATCTCCAAGCTCTCCTCCTCAATCTCTTACTTTTCCACCATGGTATTGAACTATTCACTGACTTCAGTTTCTAGCCCTTCCACTACCAAATCCTCAACTTGCAACAAATAGACCTTTAGATTCTTCCACACGTGCTAGATTCCATTTTTCGTTGCAGTGCTAACAAATGCCTTTTCTCCTCTTTTCATCTATCTGAGAAGGAAAAAAAAATCTTTTTAACTAGAAGGTTTTGCTTATGTTCCATTTCCTTCCAACATTGCCTTAGAAAACCCCTTTCCAGTGTTTGCCCCCATATTCCTCCATGATCTCCTAGATGTTAGCAAAGACTCCTCTTGGATCTTTGCCTACCTAAAAGCTTCATTGAGGTTAACATGATTGAGCATTCATATAGGAAAACCAATCTCATCCTTTAAACCACTCAAAAATAGCTCAATTTATGCCTCTTCGATAGGCTTTTAAGTCTGTTAGACAGACCCTCAAATTGGGCCTTGTAAACAGCCGCTAAAGATATTTACATAAGGTGAGTTAAAGCCTCCATAGGATCATCATAAACTATTGGCCCATATCTAGTTTGTAAGACCCTCACAAATGAGTCCCATCCATTAAAAATCCCACAATCCATGGCATCTTGGTGCCATACCAATGCCTATCCTTCCATGTGATATGCTGAAATCATAAGCCTCTAGTTTGAAAGTGTTTGATGGAATTTAAAATCTGGGTGGTTTTGAAAATCCACCCAGCAGGTTTACTCCCATCGAAATGGGGAAAATCCAACATCACTCCTCAAGGTACAAAGACCCTTTCATCATTGTTCACCACTCTAGTCTCTAAACAACTCTCCCTAGAGGGAGTTACCTGACAATTTTTTACCAAGGTTCTGATCATGTCAGTGAGTTTTTTTTTTTAACATATCATTAATGCCATGGATAGCATGTTGATAATAATCCGGTTTTCTTTGGAAAGCTTCTTGTTGTTTTAGGGAACCTTGAGAGCTACTCATGTATATTCTGCCATGAGAGGATTGGTCTCTCTGACACCACTTGTCACTGGTTTTCTTCAATCACAATAGGATACAAGTAGAAATAATAGAGGAATACAATGCAAAACTCAGAACAAGAATGGAAAGAAACATAAGAACTCAATTCTTTATTCTTATAAGAGATTTTCAAGGAATCTCCGACCTTCAAATGAACTTCAATTTTAAGAATTCTAAACAACAACTAGTCTTGAGTTTTCTGGCTTTTATACAAGTTCTATAACAAAGGAAGTAAACATAGTTGTTTTAATCACATTTAATGCTAATACTCAGCGTGCAATTCTTCTTCCCACCATGATCTTTTTGATCTTCAAAAAGGCACCGCATCATTAAAGTCCCCAATGCATTGTTTCAACCTTCATTACGTTAATTGATCTTCAAAATGTCCCGCATCACTTAAAACCCTCAACGTACTGTTTCGTGCTTCATTGCATTAATATAGTTGACTAACCATTCTCATCTCAGACCATCACCTCATTCTCAGATTTTTCCCCTTACATATAAATTCTATTTAACTCAGTTTAAATTTGTGAACAAAACTCGTATAAATTTGCCTTAGCTCATTTGAAGTTGTTTTAGAATTTGTAATATATATGTTATATATAGGTACGTGTTATATTTACTATATGTTAGCTGTATTTTATATATTTAATTATGTACTATCATACCGTGAGTTCAAAAGTGACCAAAAGTCTAAGGGTGGAGTACACTTGCCAAGATCGAGAGAAGAATTAATAAAAAGTATCTTTTTATCATCTTTTTCCTTAATCCATTTTTCTTTGTTTTTTTCGACCACTCATTTTTAATTGTCCATAACTTATTCATTTTAAATCCAAATCAATCATATGATATGAAAACGTAAAGCATATGAACTCAGATTTCTAACTATATAAAATATGTTTAGAAAAAAAATATGGTTGGTTGGAATTAGACTCAAAGTGTTAGTGCTAACATTAATTTTAAAATTAATGTTTCGAACTTCTCCCTTTACATGCAACAAAATTTCACCAAATTTAAGAGATATGTTTTTTACACTATAAGGAATATTTTCATATAAAGAATTTGATCTTAAACATGTCATTGCATAACCTCTAATGGAAAGTAAAAAGCTCAAACAATCATGGCATATCATCAATTACATGCTTTTAGACTTATTCAAAAGCATCAAACAACATGTAATCATATTTATAAGGAAAAAAACATAGACTTCTAATTAAAAAATAATAATGTTGACCATACATAAATCTCACACAAGAAAGTTTATCTACTAATATGATTTAATTTTGCCTATTATACTATAAAATTTCTTTTATTGTAAAGTAAATCTAACGTATTACATTAAGTTACGTTAGTATGTAAACTTCATTGTATAATATGTGTGTAGACCTAACAATAATCTTTAGATATTGTAATAGATTATTAAGTGTTGGCAGAATATAGACCCTCATTCCCATATCCTATGATAAGATGCAATGTCAATTAAAATACATTAAATTTTTTTTTTAATTAAATAGCATATAGTGATATGATCATAGTACCATGTCATCTTGACAACCTATTAATTCTCCGTTTTATATTTTATCCCACGGTTAAGAGTATCCACCGCAATACAACAAATTAAACGGTTACTCAACTAACAAACCAAGCCGCTTTCAAAGGTGGTGTCCAATTTAGAATTTGTTACCTTTGGATTCCACGACCTTCCCATGCACCACTATTGGCGGATACCTAACAACAAGGAAAACAAGGGAGAGGCTTTCGTCTTCATCTTCGTCTTCAATGGAGGAAAGGAAAGGAGATGCTAGAGTATACGTCATCTCATTCATGTTCTTTGCCTGCATAGTAACAGGAGGAATTCTCCTCTTTCTCTACATTTTCATCCCACAAACAGACTCTGCATCTTGGTATCCAATTGTAGGAATCATACTGGTTGGAATCCCATGGGCCTTTTGGCTTTTTACTTATTTATACAGATGCATCAAACCCAGCACAGACGCACAACTGAAGGAGCAGGACAGTAGTCATTCACCAACTCCACCCTTAGGCGGTGCAACAAACACAGAAAATTCACGGAGCCTAAAATCCCCGATTAACTCTCCGTGTAGTGGCGGCCAGCGCCGTGTGCATTTTGGGGCAGTCGTTGTGTTGGGAAATGAGGACAATAGTGCCCATGATACAGGGCGTGATGTTCCGGAATCAAACCGTGCAACAGAATTGCGAGGCGTAACGGATGAAGCTGAAAAGCTTCCGGTAAATGGATCTGGGGAAAGTGAAATGCCATTAACAATGTCTGTTCCATGTTGATCAATATGATCCATGCATTTAAGGTACGACAAAGTGCAAGTTAGTGATTACGCATGAACGTTTGCCGTGGCATTCTGTTTTTAATGGAAGTCATGGACATGCAGATGATGCATTTCAATATAGAGAAATGGCCCAGTACTTGTTTGCCAAATTACCTCTTTTACTTTAGAGGGATTGGCACTCTTATGAAAACAAATTCTTTGAGGGATGACTGGAGAAATGTATTTTCTCCTATAAAATACAACCTTTTGTGGGGAATTAAGTACCGTCTAATGCTGAGTTTTGTGTTTTGCCAAAAAAGTGATGTAAGTGAATGAGAACTAGGGAAAGGAAGGATCAAAAGAATTAATTTGTTGTGGGTATATGAAGAAGGTTTGCTTTTTTCTATCCTATACATAATACACATGGCTGGGTTCCATTATCTTGAGTTCAACACTTATTAGTTTTTCAAATAATTTATTTGAAAATTTTGAAATGCTTTAATCCAATCTAGTCAAGGAACAATAGAACCACAAACAAAAATTTTCAAACAATAATAATGGATGTACGCATATTTGATAATATGTAAAATATATGCAAATGCTTGCTTGATGAAAGTGACACTTTTGCTAAATTTATGAACAAATTTATTATAATATTGATGGACAAAGTCACCTTATCATAATTGGGATTAAGGTAAAATAACAATGGTGTACATAGTATATGTAGAATTTTCCTTTCGGGAATTAGTCCCAATTAAGCAATATATTACAATTTACCTCAAAATATAGTTTTAAATAATTTTTAATATATATATATTCACACTTTAAGACTTTTTTTATTTAAAAGAATTCACATTTTGCTACAAAAAAATTTCTTTTTTCTTTTTAATTTTTAATGTTTCCATAATTTTTTATTTAAATTCTTTTATTGAAAGTATTTATGTCAAATTTGTATGGAAGTTAAATTCTTTTATTAAAAGTATTTACGTCAAATTAATTTGCATGTAAGAACTACGTTGTAGTTTTTAATAGTTGGAGGTGATTACAAAAATTTATTGTTTTAGAGAATTATTTCAAATTGGTAAGTAGTTTTTTTAAATGGTTTGTGTGTATTTACTATGGAGTACAAATATTTTTTCTTATCGGCTTTTGTTCATATCTTTCTAATTGTGCAATTTTTTTTCTCATTTTTTCCCAAGCTTTTTAAATGATTTTGTTTTCTTTTAATGTTTTCATTTTATATAATATTTTCATATACAATTTTTCAGTATACAAAATTCATTTTTTAAGGAAAAACAAATCTTGAAAAAACCTACACATAATTTTTCTGATCAAACACAGTAAATATATTAAGTATTTTTCATCTTTTTGTGTCTCATTTTTATCAATATACAAATTTTACAATATTTTTTGTTATGTTTTCAATGCATACATTTGCTTAACCTTTTACACTTGATGGGAAAAAAATTACATGACCTTTTCGGGCCTACAATTGCCCAATACAAAATAAATTATCTCAAAGATAATAATCATAGCAAACATAAATACCTTAGAAAGTAAATACTTGCTCTTGCTCTAAGCCATGGTTCAATGAAATATATTTATCGCATGGATATTCTTCTAGCTCATACTCCTCTTCTTTTATCCTCGCATGTTACACTTTCAACTATTGTTACATGGATAGAGATCGTAGGTGGGTTTATCACTTGAATAGCATAACTAGTAAATCTACCCCTTTACCAAGCCAAGTGATTATATGTGAATTTTGAACTCCCCAAATGTTTTAAACACGTGGCAAACTATAACACATTAGACATTTGTAATGGTTTAGAATTTGTGACGGCCACAAAACCGTCCCCAAATCTATTGTTTCATGACGGTTTCATTTAATCATCAAGAGAATTAGGATATTATTTTAAAAAACATTCACACGTATGTGATTCACATTTAAACTACACTTTTTGTGATAGTCACACGTGTGCACGTAACTGGTATTTTATTTGAACGTCAATGATTCGTCGTCATTTTAAAGTATATTGTTTGGATTAAAACGTTTGAACATCATGAGCGACATGCGAAATAGCATGCTCTATCATGCACATGTGCATGCTCATCGTACGCACGATGTGCATAGTGTTATAACGTATGATCTTGCTTTGAAATTTTAAATTTAAATATTCGAACATGTTGTAAGGCCAAAACAGGGAACATACTATTGAAACATACAATTAGAAGGAAAATAAATATTTAGAACAAAGAGAGGAACAAAATATATAAATAGAAATAGCTGATATTGTCCATCATATTAAAGAGCATAACATTTTAAGACAGAAAAGTATAGTCCAAAATTAGGATGCACAGCTCAGTAGTTGTTGCTCATAAAGTCATGAAATTTATCTGCCAATATATTGACCTTATTATTTAGGATATACTAAATGACGGCCAAATGAGGATATCTTGTCCTCTAATGATGTTCGGAGAGGCCCAATATGTGCATCAAACTATCTATTAATGTGTGTACTTATCTCCAACATCATCTCATCAACCTAAGTAAGGCGTGCATCCCCTAGAGGGCTAGCTTGTGGCTCCCTACTAGTCCAACCGTAGGTATCCATACTAGCCTCAATGTAGATCGATGGTACTAGCCTTGGCCTGTCCAAGGCTAGGCCTATGTGATGTCATGTTGAATGAGCTAATCTGCTTGACTAGCCACTCCTCAACTTGGGATGTCACTCTCCATTGCAATAGTAACCAACTAATGATTAGCCAATATGGAATACTTTTGGTGAAGATAACACTGGACTTGTAGTAGATCATCACTAATATTTGTAAAGACAAATTAATAGTATTTCTCATGCTAATTAGTGAATTGCACATGTGCCCGATTGAAGGTGGCCTTACATCCCACTGGGTCTACGCTTGTTACGACTCGTAGTTGTATCATTCTAAAAAATGAGAGCAATCTGTTCTAGTGGAAGAAATTATATGTCTAGAACGGTGTGTGATATCTCCCTATGAGAGTGCAAAAGTTCTCGTCATGGTCATCATTCTAGCCAACAGTTTCAGCATTGTTTGACGATGCACCATCTATGTCTGTCAACTCGTCCTCAATAGGAGCAGAACTAGTAGAAGTCCCAACATCTAGTGTTTGCTTGGCCTAAACAATGGAATATGAGGTATCAGATACTCCAAGGTTTGAAGTAGCTTGGCAAAGACATCTGCTGATACCTTGAATTGAACAAACAATAAAAATATGTATTAGTATTTGCAGACTATGGCATGTCCAACATCTGAATGTAGAACTTCTGAACCAGATATGGATAAATCTTCCCCTTTCATGCAATATATAGGTCCACCTTCTATCAATGAATATGGACCTCAAAGTTTTGCCTTCCCATGTAAGAGAGTTAAACTCGTCTATCTTAATCTCGCACTCTACCATAATGGTTCGAACCTTGATCCTCATAGGGTTCGTTTCCTACCACATTTCCATGTTGTTAATTGAGACATAATAAATACTCTAGTAGAAAAACACAAATAAATACATCAACATGCGTCATTATATGATTTTATAAATTATATGCAGTATGATTGGTTAAAATCTATGATATTCAAATGGTAATTCAAACTAGGATAGATAAGATTCACATTCGAACCACAAAATATATGTGCGAACAACAACCCGAATGTTAAAATAATATATAATAACATTCGCATTTTTAGAAAGGAATGTGAGAACATTAATAGTCACTATCATTTGAACTATACTAATGTATGTTCAAATGTCTATATTAAATTCCAATGTATAGTAGCATGTGCAAACTATGTTTGTCGTACTGCTGTTAGGTGAGAACGTTATATTTTGATTGTGCAAACATTAATATTTTAATGATGTTATTATGTTCGAATGTACGATTATACGTTTGAATGTAAAAACTGTGAAAGCTAGTAGTAGATGGCTGAGTTTTCACATAAGAACTTTGAAACTATTTGGATAGCATAACTAGAGCAAATAAGGGAGGTGGCCTAGTCATGGCTTAGTTGCCCAAGCCAAGGAACTAAATGTGATTATAATAACCAATTATATTTTGACTAAGTCTTTACCCATATACCAAATATCATGATTAAAAAGGAAAGGCACTGATGAAATGTTTGATTGCACACGAATCTCATCTTGGTAGTTTCTAAAAATGAAATGGATATAAGAATGATAGTTACTTTCATCTTATTTGCACATCTTGACGAATATAGTGCTTCAGGGACGGTTTCCAGTTGGGCTTCTTCTGTTGAAGTATGTGATGTTGAGCATTCGTAAAAACTCATCCATTTTTTTAAAAGATAAAGGACTTCCATTAAAATCAAGAGCTACCAACACCAAAGGCTTTTAGCCCTTTTCTAGATCAGTTCTGCTACAGACAGTCAAATTTGTACACTCCCCTGATGTGGCATCCATTTTATATTTTAAAAAAAAAGTGACATGATGTTCTGTTTCTCATGGAATTTTCTTCCATACAGGTGGATTTTCTATACCAAGCTCTGTATTATGCTGCTAGCATTTTCTCCATTTGTGGGTCACTACTGAAGTCACGTCTCTCTCTCTCTCCTCGACCTGCAGATCAACAATTTCCTTTGCCACCGACATCTCTCTCTTAAATCTTGCTGCTCTCTCCACCCCCTATGTGAGGAGTTCTTTGGCTTTTCGATAATCTCATTCCTCAGCGTCCTGTATGGTTTGTTTAGCCATAAATTTTTAGGCTTTTTGGATTCATTTGTTGATATTATTTCCTATACGTAGATCTACTAGTAATTTGTAGCTTTGTAATATCTTGGTTTTTTGGGTTTTGTTCATATGAATTTGGTTCTGGTTGGTTGGTAATTTGTAAATCCAAAAAATTTTCTTCCATAAGGGTGGCCATATTTATAATTTGTAATGGAGCAACTTTTCTTCCATTATAGAGCTTGGAAGATATTTGATGTAGGGTGTAAAGGACATGTCCCACCACCTAACATAATCACCAATCTGCAAATCAAATGTAGACGGCGTTGGATGCCAACAATCACTCCAATGCTCAAGTTAGTGAAAAATAGTGTAAAATAACTCAAATATATAATCAAAGATGTTTTTGGATTACCTGGTACCCATATATATAGGCGTGGAGAAATATTGGATCAGTACTATAACTAAATGAGCATCACGTGATGCTCATTTACTCATTCTTCTCCTATATAGTAGGAGTAATCTGTTCACCATATTAATGCTTATCCATTTCATTAGCCAACGGAATATTAGGCTTTCATGGGCCTTTAGCCTCTAGTTTGGGCCATATTCATTGATATAATTCACAATTGGGTCGAGGTACTAAATAGACCCTTTAGTTACCCTACTAATTCTCTTCGCTTGTGGGCATGGGGAATTCTTCCATCCTTACAACCGTGAAGACACATTCTTGAGGGGTAAAGGCATTTCTAGTGCTGCAAGTGACCCGTATTAGGCCTTGAGCTTTCAAATACCCCGCTAGTTTCTTTTACTGAAATTAGTAGGGTACCTCGCTAGCCCATTAAGCAAATTATCCTGCCATTTTCAATTTTCAAAAATCAAGAAAGGAGATGACATGGCAACGGTTACTGGGTAACGTGCAACCGTTCCCATTCCATCACGTTTGTTGTTAGGTCATGATGTTAGAGCATACGACTCCTCACATTCCCCCATTTAGTTTGTACACTGTTATCTTCCCCATCTTTCTTTTTGGTTACTTACTCCTTCTGCCTTCCTTTTTCTTGCTGCATCTATCTTGCAATTCCCTACTGTTCTTTGCTTTTCCTTGCGATTTCTTAGTTTCTTATCCTACCTTTTCCCCAATCTTTGATAGCTGAACACAGTATATCTGCCCATCTCACTGACATGCAATCTTCCCACATTCTAGACGTTCCTACTTATGAAGGGTTTAGGTTGCATTTTTTTCTTAAACCACGGGACCTAAAACCTCTACGAGAGGATTTTCGCATCCCAGACACTGCTTTCTTGGAGATTCCAGCCTGTGGGTGTGTGGACGAAGAGGGTTTCAGTGGCAAGAGTGCCCTCACTGTTAGTGCCTTGGCCCATGGGCTAAGGCTTCCATTCTGTCGCTCCCTGTGCAATATTCTGGATCTCCTTCAACTTGCTCCTGCCTAACTTCATCCCTTCGCCCTAAGGGCTTTCCTCTGTGCCTGCATTATGTTCCACAAGGCTCTCGAGCCCCTTGGAGAGGTATGCCCTAACCTAACTGCCAGGGAGTTCTCGGCTTTCTATCATTTATGACCGTCTGCTAAGGGCAATATTCTGAGCTTCCAAGAGAAGGATAAGGGACAAACACTGGCCCGATTCAAGCCCCACCATTCTAATGCCAAGAATTGGATGTCAAAATTCTTCTTCATTAATGGTCAGGGTTGGTATTTCCCAAGTTTGGAGACTCCCCAATGGGATTTCCCAATTAGGGCTAATTGGAGAAAAATTCCTTGGGAAAGGATATGTTAGCAGGGATGGAGCCCTTGTCTGAGAGGGAATTAGCCCGGATCAAAGCAGTTCGCACCTAGGCAGAAGACCACCAATAAGATCTTTGGACTGAATATCTGCTGACTTTTGAGAACATAGACCATTTCTTAATGACCCCCGACCGTTCACATGTCAAAGGTCGTTTGTTCCTGACCCCAATTGTGGTGCCACCCCCTTCATTAGACCCAGCTTCGGAAAAGGCTTCGAAGAAAACTTCGAAGAAGTGTACTCATTCCAAGGACACTTCTTTCCCTACCAAGAAAAAGAAAGTTTATGGGAAAGAAGTTAGTAGCTCTCCCAAGACCACTCCTCCAGCTACCACTCCACCCTCTGTAGTCACTACCTCACCCATTCTTGTAGCATCCCTAGGTCTAGGCGATGCTGAGGGTTTGGCAAGTTAGACCCTCTCTGACTTGGCAGCCACATTGGAGTTCACAATTCCTCAACTAAAGTCTATCTTGGTGTCCAGCCCTGTCTTTGAGTTCCCTGTTCTTAAGGACCTATTGGGGGACAATGAGTTGAGTGATGACATTGTTGTCGTCCTTAATTTGGATTCTGTTGTGGGCGAGGGGGCCCATATATGAGAAGTGGAGGATCCAGCCCACCTGGTGAATGTTGATGGGTGCAACAAGTAGGCGGACGCCAACTTGGGTGGGGAAGCAATTACTACCCTTGAAGCGAGTCAAGGGGTCATTTCACCAGGTGGTTAGGGCAGCAAGCAATTACTCCTCAATTGCCACCAACTACCATCTCTAGGGGGGACTACCCCTTCCTTAGATGCGAGTGGTGAGCGCCTATCTATTCCTTCTCTCTTCTTGCCCTTTTTTGGGAGGGAGACTGAGTCTTCTCTCTTTTAGGGGGGGGGGTATTCCTTTGGGCTGCCTTGTGGATGAAGGCGCCCACTTGATTGACATGGAGTTGGCATACACTAGCACTACATGCCCGTTGGGAGATCTTGGTGGTCCCCTTAAGGGGGGCCTGACTCAACTACTGTCCCCCTTAAGGGATTTTCGCTTGATGGTGGCCGTGACCCCAAGGAGGTTCGGGGCGACACTTCCTCTTCTTCTGCCAATGCCAAAGACAAGGCTATTGCCGAAATGGTCGACCAACTAAGGGCCTTTCTTAATAGGGTAATTGTAATTGTTTTATGGCTCTCCCCTCTTCAATCACTTGTTTGTTTACTTGCTAGTCACTCTGCTTTGGGTGTTGGTTTTTTTGCAGGGGCTCAATGACTTAGCAACCTAGATCCTAGCAGATCGGGTTGGAGGAGGAGGTTCAAGAGAGGTGTAAGTTTGGCTTTTATGCCAAAGCCACCTTCGAGAGGTGGAAGGTCGAGAGGGCGAAGATGGAGGTGCTATCCTAAAGGTGGAATGTTGAGAGGGCAGAGATGGAGACGCTGTTGGAGCAAGCTGATGGTTGTTCCCGTGCTGTACAAGGCGAGCTAGAAATCCTCAAAGATGAGGTCGTTCATCTTCACAATGAACTTCGTTGTGCCTAGGAGGCAAAAGCCAGGGATGACTTTTCCTTGAGGCTAATGGAGTTGGAGTGGGACTCTGCTAGGACTCAACTCTCCCTTACTCAAAGGGATTTTGAGTTCGAGGAAGATCATCTTAATTCCAATCTTATGGCCCTTAAGGGAGAGTTAGACTCTGCCTGCTAGGAACTAGCTCATTCCCAAGGCTGCACCCATGGGCTTTCACAAGAGCTGGCAGCTTCCTTGGAAAAGGGCGGCTGGCTAGTCTTGACCTCTCCGAGGCTCAACGCTTCTTGTTAGAGCTGTAGCAGCATCATGACCAATATAAGAAGAGTCGGGCTAACTCTGACTAGGAGCAAAGGAAGCTTCAATTGGCCATCATGGCAAAGGACACTCACTTGAATGAGAAGAAGGCTAAACTGAAGGACGCCAATGAGGAAATTACCTGCCAGTGCTCCCAGTTCGCTTCTGCCCTCCCGGCCAGAGATTGCGCCTTTGTTTACGGCTATGGTGTTGGCATACTGAGGCTTAGGTCCCACCTGATGACCAATCCATCCCACCTGGCGACCACAATAGCATACTGAGGCTTTAGTTATTATGGTCGCCCGCTTTTTCCCTTATATGATGCAATTGCTCCCTTTTGTTTGCTTTGTGCCCATTCTTATTGTCGGTGAGTAATTGAGTTTGGAGAGTGACATTGGCCTTTGAGTTGTTTAGGCTCATTACCAGCGTTTGAGGGTGGCGTGGTATAGGGAGCTTTGCGCCCTTTTTGCATGGCACCGCTAGTTGTTTGAGCTTGTCATTGGTGTTTAAGAGTGGCATCGTCTAAGGACCTCCATGCCTTTTTACATGGCACCGTGAGTTGTTTAGGCTCGTCATTGTGTTTAAGGGTGGCGTGGTCTAAGGACCTCCGCGCCCTTTTTACATGGCACTACGAGTTGTTTAAGCTTGTCATTAGTATTTAAGGGTGGTGTGGTCTAAGGACCTTTGCACCCTTTTTTCATGGCACTGCAAGTCTTTTAGGCTCGTCATTGGTGTTTAAGGGTTTGAACAGGTAATCAACATAGCCTCTTTGGGTGAGAAGAGAGTTGGCAAGAGTACTTTATTTCTAATGAGAGAAAATAACAATCATGTAAAGATAACGACAGAGTTCTGATGAACAATAAACAAACATCTAGCAAAAAATATAAAGAAGTAGGGGTAAAAATGTCGTCACGGGTAAAATTTCCTCAAATATTCTGCGTTCCAAGGATGTTGCAACTCTCTGCCTTGGCTGTCCTTTAGGCTGTAGGACCCTAGCTTGTTGTTAGCCACTACCACGTATGGTCCTTCCCAACGAGGTCCTAGCTTGCCTTCTTCTTTGGTAGTGACCCCACTTTCCTTTAAGACCAAATCCCCTATTTCGAATGTTCTAGGCTTCACTCTATTGTTAAAGTATTGCTTGGCTTTTTTCTTCTCGTGCAATATTTGAATCTCCACTACTTCCCTTTCTTTTTCCAGGCGGTCGAGATACTCCTCCATTGCCTTTTTGTTTCGGGGCGCTGAAAAGTGGAGAGTTCAGAAACTTGGCAGCCTCACTTCCACTGGGGGTACGACCTCGCACCCATATGCCAGTGTGAATGGCGTCTCTCCTATGGGCATCTTTACTGACGTTCTATAAGCCCATAATACTACTGGTGCCCACTCTCATTTCTTCTCTGTGAGTTTCTTCTTCAAAATTGACACCAACACCTTGTTTGTCACCTCTGCTTGCCAGTTTGCTTTTGGGTGTCTTGGAGAGAAGTACTTGACCTGTATATTCAACTCTGTACACCATTCCCTATAGTGGTCTGAGTCAAATTGTCTCCCATTGTCTAAAACTATGCTTTGTAGAATTCTATATCGGCAGATGACCTTTTTCCACAAAAATCTCATCATAACCTTGCTTGTTATAGTTGCCAATGGCTCTGCCTCTGCCCATTTGGTGAAGTAGTCAACCACCACAATCATAAGTTTTACACCCCCCCTTTCTAGGTGGGAAGGGTCCCACTAGATCCACTCCCCATTGGGTGAATGGCCAAGGGGCAATCATGGAGGTCAACTCCTTTTGGCCGAGGGGGGAGGAACTAGTGCGTACATCTGACACTTGACACACTTTTTTTGTAAAATCCCCGGCATCTCTCAATGCGTTGGGCCAATAATACCCAGCTCTTACCGCCTTCCTAGCTAAAGCCTTGCCGCCCGAATGGTTTTCATATATTCATTCATGTATCTTGGCCAGGATATACTGTGCTTCCTGTGGAGAGATACATCGAAGTAAGGGGTTGCAGAACCCCTTTTATAGAGAACCCCATCGATAAGCATGAACCTTGCCACCTTCCTCCTTATCCTCCTTGCCTCTTCCTTCCCTTTAGGGAGTTCACCCACATTAAGGTACTTGACCACAGCGCTGGCCCACTTGGGGATGCTTGAGCCCATTACGCATACTTTCCTCCTTATGGCTGGAATTTCAACAACTCTCTTTTCGACTGGCCATGGGAGGGGCACATCCTCTATCCCTGATGTCGTGCATGCCAGCTTGTTCGCCACTATTTTATCTTCTCGCGGAATTGGGATATGCTGAAATACGAGAATCGGTCACGTGCCTCCCAAACCCGAGCCAGATACTTCTTTAGCTTCTCACCCTTAGTGGTGTATAGCCCCACTACCTGTGAGTCTGATTTCACGTCCACCTCGGTTACCTCCATTGTTGTGGCTATCGAAAGCCCTGCCACCAGTGCCTCATATTTCGCTTTGTTATTGGTCGTCTTGAAGGTAAGGGTCGCCATGTAATGATATTCCTGGCTTTTGGGGCTAACCAGGTGAATCCCTATTCCCCCACCAGCTTGATAAGAGGAGCCATCTATGAAGAGGACCCATGGCTTCCCTATTAAAGATGCCACAACTTCTAGGGGGAAGTCTAAGAACCCTGCTACAAAATCTGCCAATGCTTACCCTTTTACTACCTTTCTTGGCTGATACTTTATATCGAATTCGCTCAACTCAATCGATTACCCCCACTAACCTTTCTGAGATGTCTGGTCTTTGTAACACTTTTGCTAGTGGGTTTTCTATGAGCACCCTTATCATGTGAGCTTGAAAATATGGGCAGAGTTTTTTGGATGCTATCACCAAGGCAAAAGCTAGCATCTCCACTCATGGGTACCTTACCTCTACCCCTCTCAATGCGCGACTTATGTAGTATACAAATAGTTGGGCAGCCCCTTCCTCTTTGACCAGGACCGTTGACAAGGCGTGTGGGGAAATCGCCAGATACATATAAAGTATATTGCCTTTTTCTGGTTGTTTCAGAAGTGGTGGGCTAGTCAAATGCTACTTCAGTTTTTCAAAGGCTTCGTTGCATTCCTCATTCCAATGGTGTATCTTACGTAATACCCTAAAAAAAGGAAGGCATTTATCAGTCGACTTGGAAACAAACCTGTTCAAGGTGGCCACCTTTCTCGCTAGTCGTTGAGTGTCATTTAGACTTTTGGTAGCTTCATGTTTAGGATCGCCTCAATCTTCTTAGGAGAGGCTTCAATTACCCTCTCGGATACAATTAAACCTATGGACTTCCCTGACCCGACCTCAAACATACATTTCGCTAGGTTTAACTTCATCTTGTACTAGCATAAAATCGTGAATGCCTCTCTCAGGTCGGCCAGGTGTTGAGCGGGCTCCTTGCTTTTCACCAATAAGTCATCTATATATACCTCCATCAACTTGCCTATCTATTCTTCAAACATTCTGTTGACCACCCTCTGGTAGGTAGCCCCCACGTTTTTCAAACCAAATGGCATGACTTGGTAGTAATAGAGTTCTCAATCCATAATAAACGATGTCTTCTCCTCGTCCTTTGGGTGCATTCAGATCTGGTTGTAACCTGAATAGGCATCCATAAAGCTCAACATCTTGTGCCCTGCGGTGGCGTCCACGATAACATCTATCCATGGCAAAGGGAAACTATCCATTGGACAGGCTTTATTCAGGTCAGTGAAGTCTACACACATTCTCCATTTCCCGTTTGTCTTCTTCACAAGGACCACATTAGATGGCCACTCAGGGTTATGGGCTTCCCTGATGAAACCGATGGTAAGCAAGCGTTTTACCTCCTCTACAATAGCGACATACTTCTCAACACTAAATGACCTTTTCTTTTGATGTACTTTCTTGTGTGTGGGGTCTACATCAATGTGGTTCTCTATGGTATTGTTATCTATTCCTGGCATCTCTTCATGGCTCCAGGCAAACACGTCTCGGTGTTCTATCAACAACTATTCAGGGCTTCTTTATCTTTAGGGGGAACTTGGGTTCTGATGCATGTGGTGGCATTGGGGTAGTTAGGATACAACCTCAGTATCTCAAATGGTTCATTGGCTTTGGTTTGCTATAAGTTTTGTTCATCCCTAACCTCCACCCCCTTCTTCAAGGGAATTGCTACAGGTGGGGGTAAGGGTGGCGGCAAGATCTCCTGGTGGCCCCCCTGACTATTCTTTTTGCCGCTGCTTGTGACAATGCACACTTCGTTCCTATTACTTCTTAGCTCTTGTACATAACACTCTCGTGCTAGGGCCTACCCGCCCCGTGCTTCGCCTACACCACCATCGGTCGAGAACTTCATTTTGAGGTGATACGTAGATGTAACCGCCTTGAGGTTGTTAAGCGTCGGCTGCCGTAATATGGCCTTGTATGAAGATGGGGCCTTCACAACTAAAAAGTCAGTCATGGTGGTGGATGTACATGTTCCTATTCCAGCTATCACCTGGAGGGTGATGGTGCCAATCGGTTGTATCGTATCCACAGAAAAGCCCTTTAGCGGCATTGGGGAAGGTCTTAACTTAGTTACACTTATATCCATTTTGGTGAAGGCCTCCCAAAACAAAATATCTGCTGAACTGCTGTTGTCAATAAGTATGTGCCTAGTCATGTAGTTGGCAACTCGGAGAGTGACTACTAAGGCATCGTCGTGTGGGTATGGCACTCCTTCTTGATCTTCTTCCCCAAAGGATATGGTCGTCTAAGTATCAAGCTTCTGATACTTGGAGGCCCTGTTTGCCACATATACTTCTTCATACCTCGCTCTTCGTACGTGGACCTTTCGACTGGATGAAGAAAGGCCGCCTCCAATAAATCCACCTACTATCATCCGAATTTCCCCTATGGGCACCCTGTCCCTATCTTTCTTCAGGGGCGTCCTATATCTACCATTGCCATGAGTATTATCTCGATGCCTATCAGGACTGCTACTCCCTCTGAAAATTGTGTCTTGGCTCATAACATCGTTTAGGTTTTGAACGTTCTGTGATCATTTGCTCTAACTGTCCTGTGCTTGCCAGTTCAATAACTCTTTTCTTCATGTTCATGCAATCTTCCATCCAATGTGAACTCGTCTGGTGGTACTTGCAGTAATGACTGCCTATTCTAGCCTTGCGATGTTCCCTGACTGGCTCCTCTTTCTCTTGTACATTGAGATTGTTGTGTATCAATTTGTTGTGATGCTATGGCTGCCTTTCTCCTCTTCTATCTCTCAATGAAATGATGTGGGTTTTTTGTCACCTTGGTTGCTTTTCTGCTTAGTTTTGTGCTCCCCTTTTCTCGAATCCACCAAGGCTAGTAGTGTGTCTTCAGCATTGACGAAGTCATCCGCTCTATCCATGAATTCCCTCAAGGTAGAAGGGGTCTTCCTGGCCAATTCGGCCATGAGGGTGACAAGGTTAATCTTCTCATCTTGATCATCCGTTGTTAACCTTTCTTTGTTGAAGCAAGTGAAGTACATCTTCAAATTCTCATCTTTTCTTTGTTTAACTATCAACAGGTAAGCGGCTGGGCATCGTCGCCTTCTGCTCGGCATGAACTAAGTTAAGAACTACTTGGCTAACTCTTCAAAATTGTCTATCGTCCTGGGCTAAAGTGTCACAAACCATCCTCTCACCACTCATTTCAGGGTTAGAGCAAAAGCTCGACAAGCGATCTCTCCAGGAAAGCTGTGTAGCGTGATGTGCGCCTTAAAATTGTCTAAGTGATCCACCAAATCTTTAGATCCATCATACATCTCTATCTGTGACACTTTGAATTTTAGTGGCAGTGGCATGACCATATCTTCTTACTGTATGGCAAGTCGGTCCGGTTCAACAAGCACTCTACTAAAGAAGGTCCTCCCACAGATGGTGCCACTGTAAAGGATGTGTCCCACCATCTAACGTAATCACCAATCTACAAATCAAAAGTAGACAACGCTGGATGCTTGCAACCACTCCGATGCTTAAGTCAATGAAGAGTAGTGTATAATAACTAAAGTATATAATCAAAGATGTTTTTAGGTTACCTGGTGCCCATACATAGGCGTGGAGAAATATTGGATCAGTACTAGAACTTTGTGATGCTCATCTGTTCATTCTTCCCCTATATAGTAGGAGTAATCCGTTCACCATATTAATGCTTATCCGTTTCATTAGCCAATGGAATATCAGGCTTTCGTGGGCCTTTAACCTCCGATTTGGGCCATATTCACTTATATAATTCACAATTGGGCCGAGGTATTAAATGGACCCTCCATAGAGCTTTGTAAATCCATCTTCATTACTGTAGTTCACTGGAGACACTTTTTGGTTCTATAAACTTGGCATGCAGTTGAATGCAAAGATGTTTTGTTCTTAAAATCTAGAGCAGAAATAATGGTAGTGAGGAGTCTGTTTTCTGCTCAGTCCATTGTGCTTGTGGTGGGTGCTTCGACTGGACTGGATTTTGAAGCTGTCTGGCTTGGAGAGAGGCCATTAATGTGAAATCAATACCTCAAAAGCCTGCAATCTATTGTGGATTTGAATTATTGGACAACACAAAAGTTGACCATAATTTTTACATTTTCGTGCTATGAGAGGGGAGGGGTCCTTGTTTCAGGAGAATGGGGAAGGAGATATGGAGAAAGAAGAAGACAAAGGTGTCCTTCCCAATACATGCCCCTTTTCATAATCCCAATATGCACCGTTTGATTTCCAGCTGCCCAGCTCACAGGCGTGCGCAAGGGGTGCACAAAATTGACTGCGCGCATAGTTTGTCTTTGTTTTGTTACATGTAGTCATTTTTATGTATTCTTTGCATACTCCATTGATATGATTGGCCAAAATAATTATTTTATATTATAAAAATGATGTAGCCAATCACAGTACTGGAGTGTGCATAGAATACACAAAAGTGACTACATATAGAATTTTTGTTTTCCAAATGCCTTTGAAACACAGTAAATATATTAACTATTCTTCATCTTTTAGTAACTCATTTTTATCAATATTTACTGTTATGTTTACAATACATACATTTGCAGCTTTGCTAAACCTGTTACTCTTACTGAGAAAAAACTACATGAATTTTTAAGTATTACAACTGCCCAATACAAAATAATGTCTCAAACATATATAATAACCAATTAACCATAGCAAACATCCTCCTCTTCTTCATCCTCGTATGTTGCACTTTCAACTATTGTTCCATGGTTCAAGATTGTAGGTGCATTTATATCGCAAGTAGTATAACTAGTAAACCTACCCTTTTACCAAGTTAAGTGATTACATGTGAATTTTGAACTCACCATGATAGCGCCCATGATAGAGGATGTGATGTCCCGAATCAGACCGTGCAACTGAATTGCAAGGCGCAACGTATGAAGCTGAAAAGCTTTTGGTAATTGGATCTAGGGAAAGTAAAATACCATTGACATTACTTTTTGCCTATTGTTCATTACTTTTTACTAGTATTCACTACTATTCAATATTTTATTATTACTTTTTCACAACTTTTTCATTACTATTCATAGATCATTTGAGATCACCTCATTACCCAAATGTAGCCTTAGTGATCATGCATAAAAGTTTGCCGTGGCGTTCTGTTTTTAATGGAAGTCACAGACATGCATTTCCATATAGAGAAATGGCCTAGTTGTTTGCGAAGTTCCCTCTTTTGCTTTGGAGAGATTGACACTCTTATGGAAACATAAATTCTTTGGGGGTGACTTGAGAAATGTCTTTTCTCCTATAAATACTTTTTGTGGGGAAGTATTTGGTCTAAGTTCGGTGTTTTGCTAAGAAAGTGATGGAAGTTTTAGAGGTAAAGTTAATACATGTAAAATAAGAACTAGAAAAAGGAAGGATCAAAAGAATTTAAAAGAATTTGCCATTGGTATATCAAGGGGGTTTGCTTTTTTCTTCCTTTATCTTTAGTATTTTCTACTTTGGCTTCTTTGCGCGTGGAGTACAGAATCTTCAGATACAAGATATGGCACAACACATAAACTATGGTTTTATGATTGACATTCTGCATAAGACGTTTCCCAAATCATTGTATGTAGAAAAATTCTATTCATAAGCAGGAGTAAAGGACACACTCCACATTGCTTATGTGGCAGGATTTGACTTGTAAGAGATTGTTAATCTTTTTCTCTGGTCTTTCTAAGTGTTCCAAGCCTCTTCTGCAAACTTTATAATTCCTCTCCCTACAATGTGATTGAACAATTGTGAGGGTGGATCTTTAACTAAAATCCCCTGGAACGGTGAATTGATGTCACTGCAATTCTAGCTTTCTTGTTGTTTATGGCTATTCTTAATCATCTTCAGATGAGAAAAATGGGTTCCTACAATTTGTATTATTGATCAGGATGAGTTTAAAAGGTGTAACAACTAGAAAACTTTCGAGTTCCAGGACTTCCAATCAGTTTCCTGGCCCCTAGCAAAGGACTCTGGTCATGTTAACCAAGGAACAATGGAAGCTAAAATGTGAAAAAAACTAGATGACAAAGAAATAACTAGTTGGAGCATGAATCTTCTTGTCATGTTCCTTATTTTGGATGAACCTTTTTCTTCTTTATTTGGCAGTTATAGTCGTGCATGCTAGTGGTGCACCCGAACTTCCTCTTCATTTCTCTCCACATGCCAACTTTCTCTTTTTTGACACTTTGGCTGCAACCACTCTGGATCTCTTTCCTCATCATACAGCATTCCCTCTCTAGCTCCATCACCTTGTGGCTCATTTTCTCCATTTCATTCCTCACTTGTTCCTCACCACAGTCCAGCTTCTCTAGATCATCACCTCCCACCTCCTTTCTCAATTTGTTGCCAGAATCATGTGTCTCCCCCAAGATTGTGTCGCGCAGCTGCAGCTGCCCCACAAACAAAACCTGCACTACCACCCTTAATGGCAATCTTTCATTTCTAGCTGCATGCTCACGAGCTTCAGGTGACATCTTTTGGCAATCCAGCACCAGGCACACTTCCTCTCTCTCTGATTCGGTCAGGTGTCTATGATTGCGCAAGTAGATGTCAATAGCTCTATAAATTCCATCAGATCTTCTTTGAGTTACCAGCGATGCTGCAATTAATATATCTGCTAATGAAACAAATTCCTCTGGCTTCAAATCTATGTTACTCGAAACCTCTGCCAAGAATTCCTCCATGAGTTCTGCCACTGCAATTAATCCTGATAGGTTGGAATGAGTGTAGTTTCCATAGAAAATTTTCAGTATCTCCCTCAAGCACTCAATATCTTCCTTAGCGTTTCCTTGAAAAGGTATAAAGAGGTCTTTGACGGTGGCCTCCTCTAGTTGTTTTCCAATCCGGACCTCGAAACCATTTATGCAGTCAGAGCTTGCTTCCAAAATTATTGCAGATCGCAGCATGTCAAATAATACCGTGCAAGAAAGGATTCCTCTCTCATGAGATAAAAGCCTTTCCACAGCTTCAATGACTTCCCTCTCAGAGTTCCTCTTATAAATTGACATTTTTTCCCTCCCTGTAGAGATGGATGAAACCCACTTCTTTGCATATGCAGAGAGGGATACAGCCACATTCTTTGGTGGGACAACACGCTTATTCATTGCAAGAATGATAGACTCGTAAAGTAGGGGAGGCAGCACTGTCAAATCCTCTGACTGCCTTTCAAGATCAAAGAGCCTTCGCCTTGCATCTGTCCTATAGACAATGTCAGCATCCTCCCTAAAATCAGCACAGATCGAATTCTTGATTGGTTCACCAAGAAGGGTAGGATCTGCCAACGCCTTCGCAACGAGAGACTCTATACAGGCGTCTACCAAGCCATAATTGACAGCTTGCTTATATATGTTTTCCACGGTACAGAGAGCCTTAATTGTTTCATTCCAGCTAAGGAGGACTCTTTGTTCAAAGAAAGCAAGCGCCTTGTGTAAAAGATTATTTCTGCTATGACTTTCAGTCATCTTTAAGTGAAAAGCAAGGCAAGTGACTGGTACAACATTCTCAGTGGACATGTCCAGTTCATACCCATAGCAGAATTTGATGACAAGATCAAAAGTCTTTGCTGCAGCTGGCATGTCTTGGAGGAAATGAGAGAGACCCTCCTGGGAGCTCTCTTTGAGTATTTCAGATATTTTTGCTGATCTTGCAGCCAGAAGTTCCTACATAAATATGAATGGAAGTAGTACTTGAACATGTATATTTTTGTATATGCTGCAGTAACAAAAGTTTACCAGAAAGGATGTAATAAATGCAGAAAAAGAGAAGGGATTCGATAAAAGAGAAGAAGAAATCATAAATGGCGCACACGTACAAGAAGCTGCACATCTTGGGAAGCTGCTGTAGGCTTCAACAACCTGAGAATAGGGGAAGGGACAAAAAACAAAACAAATAAAAAATTAAAAAAGACAAATACATCTAGAAATATAAAGAAGAAAGGGGCGGGGAAGGAGGTTTTTACCTAGACGATCCACCTGTTTGTCCGCTCAACATCATTGAAATACTTTCACTATTGCACTTTACAAAGCCAGGGGAGTTGCTGTTATGAGTTGTTTGCTTTATCAAATCCTGGTAGTGCAAAACTGGAAGCTGAAAGTGCTGGCTGTTATGGGTCTCTACCTGGTTTCCCTCCACAATTGAACTGTATCTCCAACCTTACCAAAGAAACATGAAAATTTTTGGCTCTGGTTTATTAGCATATACCTCTTCAACGAACTGACCCATTGGACAGACTTAAGAGAGTCATATTTTCTGAAGTAAAGGCAAAGATACATCTATATATGTTTTGGAATGTCTAGTTGTGAATGGTTTACATTCCGAAAGAAAGAAAGAAAGAAAGAAAGGGAGAAAAAATGTTCTGAATGATTTAACAAAATTGTATGAATTGGGTGGCAGTATAAGATAATAGTAAATTTGAGACAACAAAAAACCATTAAAGCCCACAACTAATTCTCCTCCTTAAATATGAGGGGGAACCTGAACTGCAATGCTTAAAGAAATGAAATTTCTGGAGGACTTAGCATCATCCCATGAGATTACTTGCATATACAACGTATAATTGAGTCTACGCCGCAAAGACATGCACATATAACATGTGAAAAGCCTTCTTTTTCAAAAACCAAATTGTGAAAGATAATTTGTTTTCAACAGTTCAAATCTCTATATTTTTTTCTATTTCTTTTGTTTAATGTAGAATCATTGAATAGCAGAGACTTCAGAGGTATCAAATAAAGATACATCATGAAAGGCCTGAAACAATGTGAAATCATAAATCAGAGGCTCCTTCTACGTAAGATTATGCACCTCAGAACTATGAAACTGCTTGAAAAGGAAGAGGAAGAGCAGAGCACGCTTACTGGGAAAGATGAAGATGAAGATGAAGAGCAGAGCACGTTTCTGTAGTGTTGATTTTTTGGAGAAGACTAAACGAGTAGAAAAGAGAAATGTGGAGAAACTAAAATTAGCAACAACATTCAAGAGATCAGATTTTATCCTAAACACATGGATTCAGTTATTTAAATTTATGGGTATTCGATTTTGTTTTAGGATTCTATCCTACACGCATGGGTTCGGTTATTTTGAGTTGAACATTGACTAGTTTTTCAAATAATTATTTGAACTTGAACTGCTTTTTAATCCAACCCAGTCAGGGAACAGTGGCAACAGCAAAATTCTTCAAACGATAATAATGGAGTTACGTATCATTAATAAAATGCAAAGTTATACAAAAATTATATATCCAGTCAGTTTTGCGTACTCTATCAATATGATTCGTTCCGTCACTTTTTTAAAAATAAAATAACTATTTTAACCAATTAATCAATAGAGTATGTAAAGAGTACGTAAAAATAACTATATACAAAATTATATGCATATAGTTGCTTGATGCATGTATAAAGCAAGTAACTGCATGCTTGGATACTAGTTTCAAAGATGCGAAAAAAAAAAAAAGTAAGGAGTGATATTTCTAGGCACTCTAGTGTGCAATTTTCGGATATTTCTTTTGAACAAAATGGATAAATTTGTAACTCATATGAAAAAATTAATTTTTTAACGATAATTCTCATTTTTTTTTTTCAAAAAGAATACGTGGAGACTGCACATTCCAAGAGCATATAGCATTACCCCAGTTACCCTCTTTTAACCTCAAAAAGACAAAATCATTTCTAAAAATCTAAGAAGAGTAATGTTACATGTATGTACAATTTTATATACGTACTGAATAACAATCTCATTTTGTTAGTGTTTTCTTTTTTAAACTTCCAATTTTAAAATTTTCACAATTTTCAATAGCCAACACACTAACACGTATATTTATATAAGTAAAATTATAAATATAAATAACATTTCCATCTAAGAAGTGACAAAATACACTTGAGTACTGTTACTTGGCCACCATCCGAAACTTAGTACTGCTCAAATAACTCTCTAGACGTGGCACTACTATGTATTCGAACATATTTAAAAAAACATATTCAAAATAAAAGGATGTCCAAAAATACGAAAAAAGAAGATTGAAATCTTAGGGCGTTGGAACATATTAGCTTAATGTTTGATTGATTTTTTTGGAATGAGTTTTGTGTCGATAGCCATAAATTTCTGCTCTAATTTTATTTGATTAGCTTTGCGAAAATGCTGTTGTGCCGCCCCGGCGGTACCGCTCAAGTTTACCGCTCGGTCATTTTTTTTTATTTTTTTATTGAGTAATTAAGAAAATGATTTTAAGTGTATTAGTGTATTTTTTTTAAATATTTAAATTTATTAAAAAATTTTGAAAAGAAAAAAGGAAAAAAAAAATTTATAACTGGGCGACGCGCCTAGCGGTAAACGCTTGGCGGCATACCATGACCTTAGCTTTGAGTGTGATTTGTATCTGTTTTGAAGCCTTGATGATTTTTTTTTAAGAGATAGAATTTTATTTAATAATGAAAGAAAATTAGTCATTACAGTATTATTTTTCACTGAAAATCTGTTTTATCTTAACCGGTATGCTATGGTAATTGTAACTTAGGTATGAATCTCTCAAACAAGACAAAACCACATACGATTTTGGATGAGCTTTGATTAGAATGATTTGGAGCTTAGAGAATAATTGTAAAATCAAGATTCAAGATTCTGTAGAATTGATTGGTTTATAAAGAGATCTCACAAATAAAATTTACGAATTGTCGTAGTTTGATGTGATTCATCATATTACAAAATTATTTCTATTATAATATAAATCTAATGTATAGCATATAGTTATGTCAATTTGTGAAATTTATATATGTAAAGAGAATTGCTACATATACAAAGATATTACACAAAGTAAACTTACAAACTGATTTGATTTTATAGGATTCGTTAAACTACTTTACAATAAAAGTAATTTATACAATCAAACGTGCCATATCAAACTACATCAATTTATGGGTTTATTTTTATATAATACCTTTATGTCTAAAGCATTTCCCATATACAAAACTTTTTGTGAACCTTGCAATTCCCTTCATTCTATTGCAAAAATCTCCATGAGTTGTCATCTTTTGCACATTACAAAATCCATGGATTTTAAGGAACTCAAATGCTAATTTTGAATGAGAGAATCACCACATGGTATCATCTTTATATCTGATTGACCAATCCAATTTAAAAAAATATATATATGCAACCATTTTTTAAATAAAACATTATTAAAAAGCCTAAATAGCTTAAAATTGAAATTAAACTAACTAACTAGAAAAATTAAAAGAATCCTGAAAACAGCAACAAAAAAAAAAAGATTAAAAAACTTTAACAAAAGAAACAAAGGGATGGGATCTCCCTTCCACAAGTCTTAACAGAAGGAGGTATTTAAATATATATATATATATATATATATATAAACCGCAATTTATGGGTGTGATCCGGCCTTATTGATCAAATTTCATATCTGGGTTGCAAATTCCCTCTGAAATTCCGAGATGTAATCAGCACCAGTAGTAGGAGATAATCATGATCGATGCTTGTTGTTTTGGACTTCATCATTCCTATCACGCAGCCATATTGAGAGTACTACAAGAAGATCAACAAATACATGAGAATCATCGCAAGACAATCCAAAACATGATGGTGATATATATATCATGGATTTAACTAAGAGATCTAGCATTTATCCAGTTTGATGCATCCAGTATGTATGTTAAAAGGGTAAGATTTAAATTAAATTTACAGGCCATCATGGTGGAAATATCCAGATTATGTGCATGAATGCGGACAAGATCGGAATGGTAAAGGTGGCATTTGAAATCTCTTTAATTAATGGGAATTAGATGGTAGTAATGGTGGAAATTAAAGGTGTTTGGTTTATATGCCCATATATCGCAGTTTCTACATACATGACATAGGCCTCTTGCCAACTTATAATTATGCAGAGTATATCCAATTTCAGGACTGGATTATTTGGTTTTGAATATACATTTACAGGAATGACGCTTAAAACAAACAACTATATGGGCGATCCCTTATTTTTCAAGCCCTTGTCTCAAGCTTGCTAAACATGAAATTAAGCAGCCCTTTATTCATATTTTCCACACAAGATAACTTGACTGAGCTAAGGGTAGGTAAGCAAGAAGCCCCACTTCAATGTTGCACACTTATGTTTGGTGTCATTGCTGACTTGTAGCAGCTCATGAATCTTGCTCTAAACTCTGCGAAAGATAATGGAAGAAAGAGAACATTTGTCACAATAGAGGAAAATGAGGGAAGTGTTGTTTAATTTTTGTTTATTCTCTAGCATTAAGTAGAAAACATTCTTCTCTTATTAGATTGATACGAAAATATTTCATGAAGGCTATAAGAATGACATAAAACATCATGATATATTACAAACTAGCAGCAGTTGTTTTACCTTCGATCCTCAGAAATTGTTGAACAATATTCCTTCCCATTGGATCACGAACTCCTTTGCCTGTTTCCTCGGATTTATTGTTTGCAAAGGCCAATTTCTGACTTTCAAATAAATTTTCATGACTCTAGAGACAAGAAAACAAGCTACAAGTTGGAAAGAAAAGAAGTTTGCCTATTGAAACAAGTGTGATCAGTGTTGTTCAATACGCAATGTCTAAGATCATACACTACTATATTCCTCATACAGTTTATCAATTTTTTGTTTTAATTCCTCTCGTGCATGTTTCTTTAGCTCTTTTACCAGAAACTGCATGCATATTAAGACAATTTCTTCAGAATGATATAAATCTAAGACACATTGATTCTGCTACAGCTTCATGCATTCAACAGTTCTTGTCTACCTTGAATATACAGTCGGGGGATACATCATGCTCTATGAGATTTTGAAGCATCCCACGAATCATATTTAACCTAAGATTAATATGAAATAATCAATTTAATTAGTAGAAGATGATAGGAGATCTTTAATTTACGTAACTATGATGGCAAAACAGCTGCTTACTGTTTTGGACTTTGCTCTTCTACTATATTCTTAGCAATATCTGCAACGTCATCTTCCCATCCAGTCAAAATTTCTTGATCTTCTTGAAAGGGATAACTGCAATCACACGTAATTAGGGGAAAAAAAAAAACAAAATCACATGTTGATAGAAAGGAAAATGATTAAGCATAATGAATGAATGGTTGAAGATTACACTTCTCAAATGATCGAATAGCTTGACGGAGATTATTTTTCGACTTCTCTGCAAATTTTTCGGCCAATCCATGTGGCAATTCTATGCCTTCTTGTTTAGCTATGAACTCCAAAACTTCAACAATCTAGAAATTTTTAGCATGTGTTTATCAAACTCTAGTCAACCATGCATACATGTTGGCAAACCAATAGAAATCTATAGAAAATTCCTAACCTCTTTACGTGAAGGTGGTACCAGCTGAACAACTGTGCAAATTGTTTCGATGGGTTGAAGTTTTGAGAGATCAGAGCAACAGAAGATAACCTTCTTACATCCTTTATACCTTTCCAATAGCCACTTTATATATAGTAGGGCATCTGCAGATAGCTTTTCTGCCTCGTATAGAATAATTGCTGCAAAAGTAAGGCAATCATGAATTATCTATGTAGGACTTTACTTCAATAGCATTTTGAGACCCTTTTTTGAAAGTTTGTGAATCTACCTCGGCAATTGTCAGAGTCACATGGCAAACCTTTGTTAGAAATCATATTTTGTGTTTCCTTGATAAGTTCAACAACGATATGCTTCTCATAGCCCTTTAGTTCAGACAGATTGACTTCAATGTGCTGGGGAGATTGCTTTACATTTACTTGGATCTTACCCAACATTTCACCCTGTCATATGTTTTGGCTAAAGCTTACTCCTTTTTATTAGAAAACCAAAATAGAAATATCAAACTTGTCTACACATTGTCTAGTTATCATTTCCAAAAGCAGTTTCTATATTACTGAAAGCCAAAAAGAAGGAAAATGATTTGAAGTTTTACTGTTAGGACTAGACATACTTCCAATAAATTCTTCAAATTGTTTCATGGATGGAAGAGTTTTACTTCTATCATATGTAAAGTAGAAAACCATATCAGTTTCATTGTATTTTACAAAAAAAGATTCTCTGTTTTTTAAAATTTTGGTCAGAAAATGATATCCAAGCTTTAAATAGACTTATATTTGGAATTGGCTTTCCTAACCTTTGATGAATGATTCATATAATATTAAGTTATATTGTAATGGCTGGTCCCATTATCCTGAGACTAATGTGTTTGGGTAGTGAACTGATTATATTTTGTAAATAGTAGTTAAAAAGTAATGATAAAATATTGAATAGTAGTAAATAGTAATAAAAAGTAATGTAAAGTATGTGAAAAATAATGATAAAATAATGAATAGTAGTGGAATATTCTCAGAAGACTCTAGCATCCAAGCTAGTCCGAGTCTAACTGAGGATGCCTTCCTCATAAATCAGCAAAGTGTAGGTGCCACCGGATAAAAGACGGTTTTAACAGAGGGGCCATGAGTCTAAATTCGTTTGGATAATGAATTGAGATGAAATAAGTTGAGATAAAAGTTAAAAGTTGAATAGAATATTATTAGAATATTATTTTTTAATATTATTATTGTTTTGAAATTTAGAAAAGTTGGATTATTTATTATATTTTATGTAGAAATTTGAAAAAATTGTAATGATGAGATAAAATACTTCTTGTATCCAAACGGGGCCTTTCTCCTAGTGGCAGGCCAATCCTACAACGGAAAAGAGAGTCTACTTGGTAGACCAGACCCAAAATCTCAAGGCGCGCGGGAGAGGAGGAGGGGGTAAAGAAAATCCACATGATGATTTCTTGATGGCCATAATAGCAGGGGTGGCAATTTGTGCATGTGGGTCAAAAATGGATGTATATGCAATCACGTAATCCCTATGGCCATAATCTTGAAAATAAGTAATAAGCATACATGGAGAAAATAATACATGAATTGATAAACGCAAATAATGCATGTGTCTTGGAGGATTAGCTGAAAATTGATGTAAAATCAATCCCTATAATGTAGGAGCTTAAATACATGCTAGAAGTTGCTTATTATGTATATTAGATGGATATTCATTTAGTAAGCATAAACGAAGAGGATCGATAAGAGTCAATCCTGGAGGCCAAACCTCTCCTAAATGCATGCTTGGTGATTACATTGCCGTTAATGCTAATCCTCCTTTGGAACCCTATAAATATCCTGTAAGACCTTTGTCACATGCAATTCACACCTTCAAAGCTCTGGGTCAAAATTCTCTTTAGAAAAAAGAGAATTTTCAAGTGAACTAGATAAGAGATTAATTCTCTTGAACAATGGGCCAATGCTATCATGGTCAAGAAGGCAAGTAGAAAATGGAGGATGATTTTAGAATATCTTGACCTAAACAATACTTCTTCTTTTTTCTGCAAATAGAACTTCATTACCAGAAAACCGAATACAACATAGTTCATCATCCTAAGCACAACATTACAAAATAGATTACAACCCAGAAGAAGTAACATTAGAAACTGGGGATGTCTTTGCCACTATGAAAGTCTAGGAGGCAGGGGGAATAGAAATGAGGGGTATGCTTCTATAAAGAATATTAGAAGCTACCTATTGTGTGACGCCCCCAAATTCCGCTTGGGATTGAACGGACATTTGAAGCGTCGAGACATGCAACACAAGGTTACCTGCCCCCGTTCATGACATATAAGATGCAATGTTCCTAACATGCATCTAGCATTATGCAATATTCGCAGCGGATTATTTTTTTTTTTTTCTTTAGCAATACTATATGCACCAAACTAAATATATCCCAAATACTTGAAACATAATTCATACATAAAGGCATACTAAAGCCGTGATCATCACACTAGTCCAAAATGGTTGTGATCAAAAGAATACTTGAGATACAACTCCAAAAGTACAAGCATTAACCTAAGTTAAATACTATACCATCATCAACATCGCACCGTAGCCTAGATGACCGTATTCAGATGGTCAGATTCCAATTCTTCTTTGGGTCCTGTAACAAGATCTACCATTCGGGGGGAATGGTAGTTGGGACTACCACAGTGAGATTTGATTACAAATCTCAGTAAGTTAACATAAAACTCACACACAGGTTAAAGATGCATGCATGGCAGTAAAAGCATAAATGCATAAGTAAAGTCGTACATAAGCATAGCATAACTTGACATATAACATGACATAACCAGAACTTAAACGTGAACTGAACTTGACTTAACATGACATGAACTTGAGTTTAAAACATAACATGGACTTGAAATGTAGCATGAACGTAAACATGCATAACATAAATATGAACTTGAAAATAACATAAACTTGAACATATCATGACATAAACGTGAACTTGAGACATACTGTAAACGTGAACTTAACATGATGTGAACATGAACTTGGAACATAACTTGATCATGAACATAACATGTACGTGTACATAACAAAACATGAACTTGATCTGAAACTTGACTTATCATGCACTTGATCTGAAACTTGACTTAATACGTACTCCACAGTTGTTGTGGCCCCACGTATTCTACGTGTCACAATTGCTGTGTCTCACGTAGTGTATGCTCCACAGTTGTTGTGGCCCCATACTTCATGCTCCACAGTTGTTGTGGCCCCATGAATACACGTAACATAAAATATAATACGTACTCCACAGTTGTTGTGGCCCCACGTATACACGTAACATAAAATATAATACGTACTCCACAGTTGTTGTGGCCCCACGTATACACGTAACATAAAATATAATACGTACTCCACAGTTGTTGTGGCCCCACGTATACACGTAACATAAAATATAATACGTACTCCACAGTTGTTGTGGCCCCACGTATACACGTAACATAAAATATAATACGTACTCCACAGTTGTTGTGGCCCCACGTATACACGTAACATAAAATATAATACGTACTCCACAGTTGTTGTGGCCCCACGTATACACGTAACATAAAATATAATACGTACTCCACAGTTGTTGTGGCCCCACGTATACACGTAACATAAAATATAATACGTACTCCACAGTTGTTGTGGCCCCACGTATACACGTAACATAAAATATAATACGTACTCCACAGTTGTTGTGGCCCCACGTATACACGTAACATAAAAAATAATACGTACTCCACAGTTGTTGTGGCCCCACGTATACACGTAACATAAAAATATAATACGTACTCCACAGTTGTTGTGGCCCCACGTATATACGTAACATTAAATATAATACGTACTCCACAGTTGTTGTGGCCCCACGTATTCACGTAACATAAAATATAATACGTACTCCACAGTTGTTGTGGCCCCACGTATTATACGTAACATAACATGTCTTATCTTTCTTAATGCATGAGATATTAATTAATATCATATACTTTTCTAACATGGCGTATACTTGTAAATGGCACAATATGATTTAATCATAACATTTCATGGCATACTTAACATGGCATACTTATAACATACATCATTGTATGACAGAAAAGATTATGTAACAGATAATTATTCATGAGAGATTAAATCATACGTAGCAGATAAACATGTAATGACATAGCATGACATGGCATATACGATAACATACATACATAAATTGTAGTTCTCTTACCCATCACACATACACAATAAACTGATAGTAAGTTAGAGGCTAACTTACCTCGATCGTCGCGTTCTATGAGAATAGAGCGCGAGACACGAGGAACTGCACAACAGCTGGAAGAGGAACACTCAAGTCCTTAAGATTTTCACTTCTGAACTCAATTGCCATATTGTAAGCACTTGCAACACCACGGCCAACTTGAGGTTTCACTATACTCGGAAGAGATAAATTGACTTCAGAAAGCCTTTGCACTAAAACAAGTTCATTAAAATTATCAATAACAACCAAACAAACAACTCATTTCTCAATCCATATACTCTTAGCCATAGTCAACCACAAGATGACACCAGTCATCCCGGACTATAATCCATATCATCACTGCTTCGGGACACTGTCATACAGTTTCCCAACATTACACCATACGCTCCACACTTCTCTGCTACGCCATCCAACCCTTCGTGACACGCCATCCGGTGTATCACGACTTAGTACAGAGTACACTCACGTGAACTCTCTTCCATTCACACTACAAAACCCATCACTGCGATACACGTCTCACGGTGCATCGCTACGCGACACGGAGTACGCGCTACGCGTACTTCCTTCGCTACAACACTCATCAACACGATGCACATCACACGATGCATCGCCATACCACACGGAGTACACTACATGCGTACTCCCTTCCTTCTACGACCCACATCACTACAGCGCACGTCGCGCGGCGCGTCGCTGCATTACACAGAATACGCTACACGCGTATTCTCTTCACACAACCCGCCGTATCACATCTACGGCATCCATCTCACGCCTATACTTCACAGCACAGTCCACAAAACTACAAAATCAAGCCTAACACTTCACAACCACACTTCGTTTCACAACTACGCAGCGAACTCCACAAACACTAACTACACAGTCTACAGCCAACCAAATCAACTATGTTAAACATAAATAACTAAAGATAGAGGGTTATACCATCGACGGGATAACCCGTGCGTCGCTCGCTGCTCGTCACGAACATGCGTCGGAGGAGCATACGTGGCGGTACGGTGTCTGTCCACCACATAAAGTGGTAGTTTGGGCTTGAGAAAGGCTAGGCGTGGTCTTGGAAGACTCACGGTCGCCTTGTGATGGTCAAAGGTGGCGGAGCACGGCGGCATCACGCCGTGAACAGTAACTCCGAACGGTGAGCGGAGGAGACGCGAGGTAGCGAAAAGCCATAGAACTTCATGGAAAGCTAGGGAAAGGTAGAGGAACATGTGGTGGAGCTGTGGTGGCGAGGTGGTGGTCGGACGGTGGCTAACGGCGGCAGATCGGCCGTTTGAAACCATTTTTGGCCTTGGAGAGTGCGGGAGAGTGTGAGCTCTACGAAGCTCCGTTGGCCATGAAATTTCTTGGAGAGGTTCATGAGGATGAGAGGAACAAGATGGTGGTGGTGAAACACCACGGGTGGCCGTGTACGGCGGCGCACGGTGGTGCAACCGAACGGGTGTTTTGAGAAACCCATATGAGAAAAAGTGAGAGTTTGGGAAAAAGAAAGACATGGGGAGGAAGCCCTTGATGTGGTGAATCCAATGGTGGTGCTTGGTGGCTGATTTGGCCGTGTATGGTGGTCCAAAATGGTGAAAAGCCTTAAAAACCCATTTGTTTGGAGGCGAGAGTGGCGGCTAACCGTGGCTCGGATGGAGGTGAAACTTGGAGGGGATGTTCACCGGTGAGAGGGGAAGAAATCTGGGTGGGTGGTGTAGTCCACGCCGCCGGCGAGCGGCGGTTCTGGGCGGAGAAAGAAATCGGCAACAGGGGAGAAAACAGGGCAGGGGCAGCAACTTCCGGGGGCTCTCGGCGACTAACGGCTGGTCCGATGGCTCTGAAAATTGGTGTGTATGAACTATGGTGAAAGGGGAAGAGAATGGCGGGGGTGGTGTACGACACCTCCACCGGACGGCGGAGAAACGGGCGGTCAAAGGGGCGGCGACGGTAATGAGACAAGAAGGAAGAGCACGGGAAGAGAGAGAGAATTGGTGGCCGGCGTTGCACACCTCCGGTGCAGATGTGTTCGCCGGTGAGGGAGGGACATGCCGGAGGTGGAGGTGAGGCACGGCGGCCGGAGGTGGCGCCGGTAGGAAGCTAGAACCGATCAGCTATGGTGGAAGGGTGTAAGTCGACCATGGAGAGAAGGAGAGGAAAGAGAAGAAAAAAAAAGAAAAAAGGAAAAATGAAGGAAAAAGGGTAGGAGCCTAGGTAATAAACTTCAATCCTACGTTTTGGGATCCTCAAATAATTCAACGGTGAATTAAAACACTGATTAAAAACGCGTAAATGTTTTATTTTAAATAAAACACTTTAAATAAAACACCACGATGAATTAAGGTAGAATATTATTTTATAAACTAAAATTTATAAAATAATATTTCCTCATCATTATATAAAATGATAAAGTACCGTTAATTAATCGAAGATGATAAAACCAATTAATTTAAATAAGAGTTTTCAACGTAAAATTAAACATCTTAATATCTTAAAACAACTAAAATATTTAATCTAAGTAATTATCCACAATTATAATATTTTCAGAGCTCATTAAATTATTATAATTGTGCTACTTTAAAAACAAGCTTATCTAATACTTTGAAATTCGATGGATAAGATCCGGGAAAACGCCATCGAGGTACAACGCTTAGGATAAAACTGTTCATGATTTTACAGCTGTCGGTGAAGAACAAATTACGTGATTTACGGAAAAGATAATCTATACGCGTGATTCCAGATGAGGGTAAAGACGAGAGAGATGTGATTGCTGTCGGGAAAGAATCCAAAACTGATAATTTTAGCGGGCTGTTACATATTGCGCAATAGAATATGTGCATCAATTCATATCTTGATGAATTTTCCTAGCTTTCCAGCTTTGAAACTTGCTCAAGAGTTGCCTTATATTCTTTATGGTAGGATGGGTAGTCCAGATTGAAATAGTTTCTAGTTAATTCACTACTTGTATGGTGATTAATGAGTCAACTGCAATTACAACCATTTCAATATTTCTTTCCATTGCTTCCTTGACTCCTATAAGTAGTGCTGTTGCTTCTCCTTGATTAGGGTCTTGGCTAGGGATGAATTCTGTCTAGATAAAGACTGGTGTGCCTTCTTCTAATCTACAGATGGAAACTGCTGTACTGCCAGAGTTTCTGATTGCCACATCAAAGGTTAGGGTACAATGATCTCTAGGTAGAGCTCTCCATTGGTGGCATTCATTCACTTGTTTTGTGCCCCATGCATAATAGTGCTCATTGAAAGTTTTGATTGTACCATTAACAAAACTGCTAACACAAGGTTGGATGTTTTCATGGACTTTCCTGTTTCTAAGAAACCAAATGTTTTCCATGGTTGTGATAGCAAAGATTTGGAAATGATGCTCATCACTGGTGGGGATATTCAAACTCCTAAATGGGGTGATTATACATTCTATCTAGTCTTTTATGTCCTTACTGGCAAATTTAGTGATATCAATCTGCCATGAGGATTATCTCCAAAGAATTCTTAAGAAGGTGCAGGTGAAGAAAAGATGTCTTTGAGATTCTTCCTCAGTATTGCATATAGGGCATTTATTGTCTTCTTCACTCAGGGGGATGAACCTTTTCAAGTTATTCTTAGTGGGAATAATGTTGTGAATAACTTTCCAACAGAAGAATTTGAGTCTGTCCTGGATTTGAATTTTCCAAAGTTTTTTCCAGTTAGTGAAATGGTCAATGGAGTTAGTGTGGACTTGGCTCATGGAGAGGGCTGCATATGCTGGTTTGAAAGAAAAGTTCCTCGAGTTATGGTGCATCCAGTTGATCCTATCTTTTTGGTGATGGTAGTAAAATTGGGCAAGAGGTATTTTCCTGATTTCATTCACAGTGTCATGTTGAGAAAGGGCTTGAAGAAGGATTGTATTCCATCTTCTCGGTTCCTCCATTGTAAGTTCAGAAATTGTAAGGTCAGGGTCCTGATGAATGGAGGGTGATTTTGGTCTAGGTTTATAAGATGGGAGAGTAGGGATCTAGGGGTCAATCCAAACTTTAGTATTCACTCCATTATTGACCTGAAAGCAAACACTTGTTTTTAGGAAATCCTTTCCCTTAAGGATCCATTTCCAAATCCAAGAATCAGAGGATGTAGGACTGGTATTGAAGAAGGAAGAATCCTTCAAGTATTTCTTAGTAAGCATTCTCTTCCAAGTGTTGTCACTCTCATTGACCATTTGCCAACACAGTTTGCTTATGAGGGTACTCTTAAAATCTGTAGTGTTTCTTAGCCCAAGGCCACCTATTAATTTAGGTCTGCAGATGGACTTCCAAGACTTATGAGTGAAATTGTGAGCTTTTTTAGGAGGGAATCCCCACCAAATTTCATAAAGGAACTGTCAATGAAATGTGTGACTACTTTTGGAATTGAGAGGGTGGCCATTTGGTAGGAAGGAATGGAACTTGTTACTGATCTTATTAAGGTGGTCCTACCAACTTGAGAGAGAAGCTTAACTTTCCACGCTGCTAATTTTTTAGTATCTTTTATTACATTTCCTCAAAGTGGTCTCTCTTAGAAGCTTTGAAAAGGAGGGGCAGACCCAAATATTTTATGTTAGAAGAGGCAGTTTTGAAATCTAGAATTTCTTTCACTTCTCTTCTGGAATGAGATGGGTGTTGCAACTGAATTGATTGGAGGACTTGGTTGCATGGATTTTTTGGCCAGACCAGAAAGAGTATTTATCAAGCAGTTTTTGAACTTCTAAGCATTGTTTTTGGATGCTAAACCAAAGAGGATAAGATCATCTGTAAAAAGTAGATGAGAGATTTTGGGTCCATTTCTACTATTGGAGATTCTAGTTAGTACCTCAGTACCAAGAATGAAGAGGAAGGGGGAAAGTGGGTCCCCTTGTCTAAGGCTTCTAGATGGATGAAAATAGTCACAGGGATTGCCATTGATGATGACAGAGTAAGAGATTGGAGAAATACATTCTCTGATCCAATTAATCCATTTGCTATGAAATCCAAGGTTAGACATAATGCTAAGCAAGAAATTTCACTCCATGAAGTCAATGGCTTTTTCCATGTCTATTTTAATAGCCATAAACCCTTTTTTTCCCTTTCTTATCCTCTTGATATGATGGAAAATCTCTTGAGCCATTATGGTGTTTTCCTAAATGATTCTTCTTGGGACAAAGGCTATTTGGTAAGGAGAAATGAGTTTGGAGAGGATCTTTTTTAGCCTGTTGGCCAGTAGCTTAGCCATGACTTTGTAGCATACATTGGAGAGACTAATTGGCCTGAATTGATGAACATTATTAGGACTGTTAGTCTTTGGGATCAGAGCAATGTGTGTGTGGTTCCATTCCTTGAGCATTTTCCCATTGATGAAGAGATTCTTGATGGCAACATTAAAGTCATCCTTGATTATCTCCCAATAATGTTTATAAAATATACCAATGAAACCATCAGGGCTAGGGGCCTTGTTAGAGGGAGTTTGCCTCATGGTTGAGAGGATCTCAAGATCAAAAGGGATTTCACAAAGGAACTGGTTTTCCAAGTCAGTGATTTTATCAGGGAAAAGGTCATTCAAATAAGTGTTCAATATTGGATTAGAAGTAGTTAATATGTCCTTAAAGTGCTCGAGAAACTTATTCTAGATCATAAAGGTCTCAGTTGTCCATGTTTGGGGTTTATTTTAATGCTCTCAATGGAATTGGTGCACCTCCTAATGGTGGTGGACATGTGGAAGAATTTGTTGTTTAGATCAATTGTGGTTAGCCAATGTAGCCTAGCTTTTTGCCTCCAGAGGGTCTCCTCTCTTCTAAGTTGCTTGTTGAGGTTAGCCTTGATTTCATTTTCTTTACTCATGGACTGAATGGTTGGATCTTTGGATTGGATTTGTGAAAGATCCTGTGTGAGTTGTCTAATGGCAAATTGGATATGACCAAAATGATTCTTATTCCAGACTTTCAGGGCCTTTTTAACTTCCTTTAGTTTCTTTGAAAGAATGAAGCTAGGCATTCAAGTGAATTGGATGTTCCATGCCTTTTGGATTACTATCTAACAGGAGGGATCCCTCATCCAAAATTCTTTGAAATTAAAGGAGGATTTGTGTTGTTTTCTCCCTGAGTTATCCAGTAAAATGGGGGAGTGATCAGATGCATTGATAGGGAGGTGTTGGAGATTTGCATTGGGGAAAAGGTTCATCCATTAGTGGTTAGCAATCCCTCTATCAAGCCTTTCCCTTCTGTTGCCTAGTCCTTGCTTGTTGTTAGTCCAAGTATACTTGGGACCATGGAATCTGAGGCCAATCTTTCGAGTGTTATCCATATAGATTCTCAAACCATTTTCTTGTGAGGAGCATGCAAAGGGCCTCCCACCTATTTTTTTAGTTTGGCTCATAATTGAGTTAAGGTCCCCAATATCTAAGATAGGTCCATTGAAATTATTAGCAATTTGGTTCATGATATCCCTAAACTATCCTTTTTGACTATTTTGAGTAAGGCAATAAACAAGATTAAGAAGCCAAGGATTGTGAGTAGGGTCAGAATACACAAACAAAGATATAATATTGCTATTAACATAAACTAGTTCCATATTTAAGCCTTGCTTCCATATAAACAAAAAACCACCTTTTCTCCCAGTAGGAGGAACTTCTATATACATGGAGAACCCTAATCTATTTACAATGCTAGAAATATTCACATGCATCAAAATGGTCTCTGAGATAAAGACAACATTAGGATTGTAGGTCTTAATGTTAGCCCTCAAGCTTCTGATTGCATGGGGTCAGGCTATACCCCTGCAATTCCAAGAAAGTAGCTTCATTTCTATTTTGGTAATAATTTGAGCCTTGCCACACCAACCTTATCAAAAGATTGAGTCTAAGTCTTATTACCATATGGGTGATCCTCTTTCTGACATGGAGAGAACTTGAGTCTTTTGGATTTCCTGTTGTTTGCCTCATTCCTCTTACTTTTTGCTAACTAAATGCACTTAGCAAAGGGCACATCATCTTCCTCTATCTGAAGTTTAAGTCCCTTCTCTCCAAGGTTGCTCGAATCCCATTGTTCCTCTTGAGTCAAAACCATTCCTATCTTTGTATTTGGTTATTCATGAATGAGTTTATGAAAGTTGGTTTGTTGGAAGAGGTATTTCTGTTACAAGGTGGGTAGAACAAGTTTGAGCTTGTGTGTTGGACTAGTTATGATGTCATATTTTGGTCTTTCTTTGCTATTGAGGATATTTGGGGTGGGCTTGATTGTAAGGCAAGATTTGCCAGATGGGCTAACAAGGAGTGAAATTGAGTGTTGCTTTGGGTCCAAGTTTGTTGGGTTTTGAAGTTTCTTAAATTGAGAAAGATCTGCTTGAACAGGTTGGAATCTGAGGTGTTGTTTTGCTTAGTGAGGGAATTTTTTAAAGATGAGATGATAGGTGAGGAGGCTTATGGGCTAAGTTTTAATGCAAGAGGCTTGATTCCACTTTTTTCATGGAAGGGTTGAATTGTCTTAACTATTTTTTTCAGCTTGTACTATCTGGGTTTGTCTAGGAGACTAGATGTGATAGTCACTGCTATTTTTAAACGCACGCTGATTGTCTGAATATTGAGCTGGATACTTTGCACGTTCTACAGATTGCAGTTTAGTGAATCTCATGCCTATGGAGGTTTGGCTTCCATGGAAGGGTGAACCTTGAGCTTCAAGCTGGATGCAATGTGGTCTTGTATCACTATTTTGATCCTAGCAAAGATTCTGATTCACTGTATGACTGGCCTCCTCTTGTATCACTTTGTCTTTTCCTTTGCTGGGAGCTTGTGTAAGGAATTGCTTTGTGGCAGGTGGTCATTGGTGATTTTGTGACTGACCTGCTGCATTTTCTCAAAAAGCTAGCATTTCATATGACTGCATTCATACATGCTCATACTAATTAGCAATTGGGGGGGTTCTTCTAGAGGCTGGATTTTCTACTCTCATCCATGGTCCAAAATTAGTGACATTGGTTTGAACTTGGAGGAGGGGGCAAGCTTGTTGGATATGTCCTAAGTAGCCACAGTAGTAACGCAAATCTGATAACCTCTCATACTTGAAACTTATCCAAGTGGCAACAAGTTTTCTCTTCCTTGCTAGAGGAAATCCATCTAGCAAAGGGTTTTCTACATTAATCTGAACTTGTATCCTCATGTACCTTCTAAAGACTATGCCTGGGCTATATGTTTGTTCCACTTGAATGAAGTTTTCTAATTTTCTCGTTATCTTTTCAGCATTTTGATTTGTCATTAACTCTAATGGGAGCCCATGGATTTCAATCCAAAATACTGACATTTTTAAATTTAATTCTTGTAAGTTCAAACCTGGAGGCCAGTCATGTATCAGCATGTGAAAGCCCTTGATATTCCATGGTCTTTGATCCATCACTCTATTCTTCTCTTGTCGAGATGAGAATGTAAACATAAAAGTGTTGGTGGTCAGGTCTTCAATGGTTAGTCCAATTGCAAAACTCCAAACTATCTTTATGGTAGAATGAAGGGCATTCTTATTGAGAGGTTTGGATGGCATTATCATGCCAATGAGTGCATGGTTGGAGAGGTAAGCAGCAAGCTTAGTTTCTTGTTCCAGATTTAGTTCTTTCCAGTTTGGGGTTATGGACATAGAAGACTGACTTTCTATGTCAAGGGTGGGGAAGTTTGGTTGTTGGTTTTTTGGTTTATTGTGAGTGCAATTTGAGAATTTCAAGTGTGGGTTGTTAAATGAAGGTGGTAATGGGGTGTGGTGATTAATGAGGAATGTACATTTTTGGTGTGGTTAGTGAGGCTTCAATGTAGGTGAGTGATCTGAGCAGGTGGTTGGGGAGATTTGGTTGTTGGGAGATTCTTAGTCTGTAGCACCTGAGCAGTCACTTTCTTTTTGGTTTCTTGTGAATGAGAGATTGGGAAGCTCAGATGGAAGTGCTAGTTCATGGTAGAAAAGAGAATTTGTTGGTGGTGTTTGTTAAGAAATGTTCATATTTAATGTTAGAGTTATTCTACACAACCACCTACTGTTTACTCAGCCTCCGCACTCTAGCCTACGTGGCTTTCTTTTTTCTTTTTTTTTTTCTTTTTTTTTAAACATAAACCGTGGGTTCTTTTAGACTGGTTTCAATTCCCCCCCCCCCGGTACGTTGTCCCACGTTGTTCTCTCCCCCCCCTCCCCGGGCGCCTAATTCTTTCTTCGGCGTCGTTCTTCCCCCACCTCCCAGCTCATCGTCTCTATTAATTTTTGGGGTTCTTTGACTCTTACCAGCACATTGTAGCACACACCACAGAAAAAGCAAAGCATTCAACTCTCTTCTCTCTCTCTCTGTACATAATAACAAGTATCAGAGCAAAGATAAATGCTATACACAACCGTCCTGCGTCCCCGCCGCGGCATCACGTCCCACATGGCAATAAGCCAACGACGCCGTTTTCTCCTACGTAGAGAAACTACCCAAGACTTCTTGCTTCCGCCCCAAGGCCAAGTCTCTCTCGGTCATCGTCTCTACACCACCGTCATTGAAGGTGTTCCACTGCCCAGCCCCATGAAAGAGCTGCAACCATCGTGTTTCCGTTTCCCCCACATAAATTGCTAGCCTCCATCTCACATAACGCTTCTGCTTAGCCATCGTGAAACCACCATGGTTAGCACCACAATGAGCCATTGCATCCTCCCACGGCACCACCCCATCCCACGAAAAACCACATAGCTGCAGCCCAGCCTTCCCGCACCTAAGGCCATGGCAACCACCAAACACGCGTTCATGGAAGCCATGACAGATCAATTGTGAGCCTTCACCACGGATAGCCCCGTGCATGACCACATTCCCACACCTCACCTCCAACCTTCTCCTCAACCACCCGTGGTGCCACCGCCGTAACCCAGCTGTAAACCATGTAGATCCATCGTTGGCCATCACTGAAAGGCCCCTATTTTAGCTCTCCGAAACAGAGCAATCCTATTGCTAGTCCTTAACCCTTTTTAGTGCCAATAGCCACGACAAGGGACATACAGAGGCACCAGTTAGACTAACCGTAGAAGACGCAGGTAGTGCCACCCCAAGTCCACCAAAAAAACCTTACCGAAATCAGTGTAATTTCAAAAGGAAAAATGCCCAACATGTGTTACCGTGAGATCGATGTGAGGTAGCAGATCTGGGTTTCTCTGCAACGTCTGGAGTTTGCAACGGAGTTTGAGAGTGAGAGAGATGGATCGAGGGTTAGCAAGGGGATCCTTGAATGTGTGTGTAAGAGAGAGAGAGAGAGAGGGCACTAAAATGAGGTGAGATTAGATCAAGACTGAAGGGATGACGGAGATGGGTCTTTGTTGAGCACGAATTCTTCTAGGGTTCGGGACTGAAGGGTCTGGGATATGGCTGAGGGATGCTACAACGAGGGGTGAGGCTGGGTGAGAGCATCGGGGTGAGGGGTGATGGAGAAGAGAGAAGAGCGGGGTGAGGGGTGATGGAGAACAAGAGAAGAGAGAAGAGCATCGGGGAGAGAGAGAAGAGTCTGAGACTCTGAGGGACCGAGGGTAGCTCGGGACGGGTGTGGGAGACGAACCGTGACGTGGGCGACGAACCGGGTTCGCCACGTCAGGCGTGTGGAGTGCGGTCCGCAGACCGGAGGTTGAGTAGATTATTTCTTAATGTTATTGGTGAAGATTTGTTGCAGTTGTGTGATCTGAGCAGTTGTATGGGACAATTGGTTGGTGTTATTTGGGAGATCTTGTTCCAGGCTAGGGAAAGCTGGTTGTTGGGAGATCCTTAGTATGGGTTTGACTCACTAGGGAGGTAGGGAGAGCTCATCTTGGAGGTGGGATAGCTATTGAACTTGAACAATACTTGTTCTAAAATATATAGTTTTCCATTGCCATTCATATATAGATCCCTTATTGAACTTGATTTCCATGGATGCATAAGGATTATACTTGTAGAAACATATGGGAAAGATCTTGATGATTTCATTGATGTACAAACATATATATATATATACCACAAATAATTGACACTTATACCCTCACACAATTATACTAATTACAAACATGTCTTCTAACACTCCCCCTCAAGTTGTGGTATATATATCATATAAACCGAGCTTGAAACAAATGAGTTTTAACCAACTCCAACACAAAGACTTAGTAAACACATATGTGAGTTAATTGGTAGACTTCACAAAAGGTGTATCAATGTCACCACTTAGAGCATTGGCAATGGCCTCGCCATTGCCCAATGCAAGTCCAAAATGGAGCACAAATTTGCAGAAATTCATTTGCAACGGCCCAGCTAAAACTCAAAGGTGTTACAGTAAAGCTTTAGCCCTCTTCATGTCTGGCGAGACACTGTGTAAAGAGCAAATAATATTTTATTTATTTTCTACTACATGCCCCCATCTGTTTCCCTCGGTTTCTCATTGGGTATCCCAAATTCCTCACCATTCTTTCGTTTCTTTTTGTCCCGAACTCCCATCTTCTTCAACTCGTCGCCGTTCTTCAGCCCGCAACCCTAAATCTCTCCCGCGGTCACCTTCTCCAGCAGTTGTCGTCGTCTCTGCGCTCTCCAAAGTAAGTCTCTCTTCCCCTCTCTTCTCTCTTCTCTCCCTCTTCTCTCTTGTCATCGTTATGCATTTCTCTTCTCTGATGATGATTTTATCTCCTCTATTGCGTTGCAAGGTCAAACTAATTTTTCTGAAATAGGCCACAAACTGAAATAGTTCTTCTTCCTCCACGAATTTGCCACTACTGGTAGCATCTGTTTGGGTAAATGATTTACTATTTTTTTTTTTAGGATGAAATGATATTAAAGATGATTCATTGTTTGCTGTCTGGTTTATTACATTTTTTTCCCTGAAATGGTATGGTCTCCACATTGAAATCTATGTATTGAATCGATTGAAATGGTATTGCATTTTTTTTTCTGTTTTGGCATATTGTTTGTTTATTGTGGACTATTGTTTGTCTATTTTTTTTCTTCAATGTGTTCTTCAATTCTTGATCTGTAGTTGGGAAAATGAACTCATGCTGGTAAACCTAACAGTCCTGAAAACTCCATTCAAACTCTCAATTAGGCAAAATTTAGTGAAGCCACAACTAGAATGTATTTTTTACAACTAGGATGTATTTGCAGTTTGGACTGTTGGGTGTTTTTGGGTGGTGGTGTCCAAGCCTAGGGCCTTAAAAGGGTTTCTTCTGTGTCCTTTTTTGTTGGTGTTTGGTAATGGGGTTGGCTTACAATTACAAAAGTGCAGAACTAGAGGGTAAGGTTGGATCTTCTAGTTGTAGTGTTTTATGGTTTTCTTAAATTAATGGACTTTCTAGTTGTAGTGTTTTGCGGTTTTGACTTACATATATATATATATTGTTATATTGTATAAAACAGAAAATGTTTTTGAGGTTTTGAACACTTGGGTGATTTCTTTGTTTATATTCTTGGAGTTCGCATGTGCTCTATCAAACATTGTGGAATACAATGTTTTATTCTACTCTCTCATGCGACCTCCACATTGTATTGTACATTGTGGCATGTACAATGGTGATTTCTGTGTTAATTCATTCTTAATAAAATTGCATCACTGTGTTAATTCATTATTAATAAAACTACATCACTGTGAAAATGATTCACTGGAACTGATTGCCAAGGCTGACATGCAATTTTCATGCTCTACATTGTTGAAAAATGGTGCTCTCTCAAGCCTGGGTCTTGCTTCTTCTTTTTTATTTGGAGTTGACATCTTTGCCTAATACCCTCATATTAGTGCAATGCACCTTGACATGTCCACCCTCACATGTTCTTGAAATTTCTCTTTCCAAATCAATTCATGAAGAAATTGAACTTCATGTTTCTCTTCCATCTATTGATATTTGGCTACATTTATCTGAATGGACCAAGGTTCTTGACCTTATCAACTCATATGCCAGACAACTGACCAAAACCACACTCCTTGAGCCATCATCAAAGAATTTGACCAATCCATCAATGAATAGGGACCCTGTTTTACTGGTTGTAGGGTCTGAAAATGTTGGTATTACACTTAACATCCCTTTGTGTTTCCAGTACTCAGCATCTATAAACTAGTTTGGATTAGTCCAATGGTTCTATAAACTATCTTGAACACTTTCTTTTCCTTAAATCAACTCTGCACATAAATTATGGAAACATCTTCTTAAGAATTTAAAAGATGTTTAAATTATGAAAACATTTAGCTAGGAACACTCTGGACTTTCTCTTCTTTTCTCTTCCTTTTTGTATACAAACCATTATGAACATTTAAGTGTTCCTCGAGTTATAATCAAAAACCCAAATAGTGCCTCAAGACAGTATAATCCTTGATGATTGCAAACTGGATATAGAATTTGTTGCATTTGGAGAAACTTTTGGAAATAGTGCTAACTTTTTTTATTGGTTTGGTCTTTCCATTCATATGTAATTGCTTCGCATTCTTTATACTAGGTTCAAAAGTTTGTGTAAAACATCAATCACACATTATCTATGGATAGCTTGAACTGAACTATTGTATCTCTTCGTGTGTGCCTAATATGAGTGTTTTTGTATTTACAAGCTTAGTTTCTTCATGAGTGACATTTCTGGAAATTGAAAATGTGGTCCATAAGGAAATGGTGAAAATGAAATTAATGTATTTGACTATTTGGGCTGGCTACATGAATATTTTCTTGCCATTTTATCTAAAGCCAACTGAACTGTTATTCTTATTCTCTTTCAATGCATGTGCTTTTTCAGTTGGTTTGCAAACTGCATTAGCTGGCACCACTTAGTGACTATTTATTGATAATTTCTTAGTTGTATCAATTATTTAATTCTCCTTTGGTTTTCGCCTGGGCTGTTCTCTTTCGGTTTCTGCAAAATGATGTTGAGATAAATGATATATGGACTGAGATATAACAATATGATGTTGAGATGCTTTATAATTCTCAACAATATGATGCTGAGGATTTTATATTGGACTTGACTATTGGGCAACTTGTCTGACCCCTAGAAAATTTAATATTTTTCAAGGATGGACACACGTTTTGATGATATCTTCACCACTCTATTACAAAGTGGAGGAGGAGGTTATAATAGCACCCCAACGCAACATGATAATGTTGTCCAAGCAACTCCAAATGATGGTGAAAAGTGGCATCTTTCAAAAAAAGTTCAACGAAGTGCATCTTTCACTATTGAAGAGGATAACCTCCTCGTCTCAGCTTGGCTCAACATTAGCATCAATGCGATAAGGGGTACTGATCAAAAGTCCACTCAAATGTGGGAAAGAATTACCACATTTTATCATGAATATAAAAAATTGAACATTGCCAACTGTTCTGAGGGCTCTTTGATGAATCGATAGTCCACGATTCAAAAATTGACAAATAAATTTTGTGCATATATAGCACAAGTAGAGTCATTGCACCCGAGTGGTGCAACAGAACAAGATAAGGTATGTACCCTAAAATCTATTTTCATTTAATTTGTAATGGACTTATGAACTAACAAATATTTCTTTCACTTTTGTAGATTGAGAAAGTGAAGGTGTTGTACAAAGAGATGGTAGGGAGTAATTTCACAATGGAGCATTGTTGGTGTCTTTTGAGACACCAACCAAAATGGCGGCAACACATCTCCACCCTTGGTAAGAAGAGAAGGTCACCTGAAAAAGTGTTCATTATTATTGATGTTGACCATGCTGAGGAGGACGTAAAGGTTCTTGCTGAGAGACCTCCAGGCAAAAAAGCTGAGAAAGAAAGAGAGAGGAAGCGAAAGTCCATGAAAGGCAACGATGGTGAGATCAAGATTACCTTAGCTAAAATGACTGAGGATAGAGCAACGACCATGGAAGAGTGTAGAAATGCGACCCTGGAGGCAGACCTAGAAAGATCAACAGCATTTGAACTAAAAAAGAAGAAATTTGAGGCAAAGGTGATGTTGCTAGATTTAAGTGGCCTGAATGCCATGCAACAAGAATATTTTGGCTATATTCAACGGAAAATTTTTTAGGAATGGAGGAAGGATACTGGGGGTACATCTACATCTCCTTCAACACCTTACGGAGGTGTCTAATGTTGGTAGTGAAGATTTTTTTTTAGATTATTAGTGGCTACCTAGCCACATGTAGGCTGGATAAACATGTGGCTGGGTAGCAACTAAATTAATCTACTAATTAATTGACTGTTTTGGTAATTTCTAGACTATTTTGGTAGGATTGTGGACTGTTTTGGTAATAGTGGACTATTTTGGTAATTTTTGGACTGTTTTGGGGTACATTAGTAGACTGTATTTCTAATTTGTGGACTGTTTTGGTAATAGTGGACTGTTTTGGTTATAGTGGACTGTTTTGGTAATATTATTAAAATAAATAATATTATATTAGTTTTTAGACTTGGGGATAGCTAGTCCAATGTGGACTAATTTAGTTAGAACTCCATATTATGACCAAAACACAACATTCTAGCTAAATTTTAGACTTCTAGCCATTGCCAATGCTCTTAGTATCTTATATTGAATGAAGTGACAATTAATCTCTATATATTTAGTCATCTCATGGAACACAAGATTAGAGGCAATATGCACTATGGCTTAATTATCACGAAATAACTGGAGAGGAGTAAGAGCTGGAAACCCAATCTCATGAAGGTAGTGTTGCAACGATGTCAGCTCACTAGTAGTGTGAGTCATTGCCCTGTATTCAGCTTCTACACTAGACCGAGCTACTATTGCTTGTTTCATACTCTTCCATATAACCAAATTACCTCCTACAAATGTATAATTTCTAGTAATAGATCTTCTATCTGAAGGGGATCCTGCGCAATCAACATCTGAAAAGGTTTCAACCCTAAGATGTCCATTTGGTCGATATAGTAATCTAAGATCAGGTGCTCTCTTAAGATAACAAAGAATATGAATTACAACATCCCAATGTGAGACCCTAGGCGTTTGTAAAAATTGTCTCAGTACACTCACTGCATAAAAGATGTTTAGTCTAGTGATAGTGAGATAATTCAAATTCCCAACAAGTCTTTGATGCCTACCTAGATCTCTAAATAACTCTCATTCCTCTTTCAAAAATTTACAATTTGGGTCCATATGGGTGTTAATAGGTCGTGCACCCAATATGCTGTTTCTTCCAAAAGATCAAGTAAATATTTCCTCTGAGATAGGTTGATACATTTTTTAGATCTACTGATTTCAATTCTAAGAAAATATCTAAATTTGTCCAAGTCTTTTGTCTAAATTGATCATGTAAACACTGTTTCAGTCTAGCAATTCTAACAGAGTCACTCCCAGTAATTACAATGTCGTTCACATATACAACCACCAAAATGTGACATGCATCACTATATAGGTGAAATACCAAATGATCTGTTTGGCATCTATGGAGACCAAATGCCAATACAACATTAGAAAACTTCTCCAACCATATTCAAGGAGATTGTTTCAAAGCATATAATGCCTTTTTTAACTTGCATACAATACCTCGATACTCTTCCTGGGCAACAAACCCAAGTGGTTGCTCCATATAAACTTTTTCATACAAGTCGCCATGCAGAAATGCATTCTTAACATCAACTTGAAATAAAGGTCAATCTAAATTAGCAGCAAGAGAGATCAACACTCGAACAAAGGAGATTCTGGCAATCGAGGAGAAAGTCTCCTCGTAATCAATGCCATTTGTTTTTAGTGTAACCCTAAACAATCAAGCGGGCTTTCAAATGGTCCATCAAACCATCAACATGAATTTTGAGTGTATATACTCATTTACAACCAATAGGTTGCTTACCAGGTGGTAGTGGAACAAGATCTCATGTCTCATTATGGTGAAGGGCATCCATTTCATTTTTTCATAGTCGCCATTCATCCTGGATTAAATAAAGCATCTTGAACTGTCTTAGGAATAGAAAGTTTTGAAAGTTGAGAGGTAAAACATGCGAATGAATGAGATAAAGCATGATATGAGACAAATTGACTAATCGGATAATGATTAACACAAGATCGAGTACCTTTGAGGAGAGCAATAGGTGGAAAGTTTGAAGTACTATAACTCAGGATCCAAAGATTGTGACACGGTTGGTGAAGGCATGGAAATTGGTAGCCACAAACAACGCAAGTAAACCTGTAAAGGATCTGGGGAAGGGGGTGGAGGGGAAGGATCGGTGACATGAGGATAAAGTGTAAAAGTAGGTAATGGTAAAGGATCACACTCAACACTCGAAACTGTGTCAGAGAAATAGGGTATGGACTCAAATAATGTAACATCAGCACACCTGAAGTAGCGTCTAAGAACAAGACTATAGCAACGATATCCTTTTTTAGTCCAAAAATAACCAACAAAAAAACACTTAGTTGTAGGGGTGTAAAAAAAACCAGCAAACCAGTAAACCGGACCAGACCAAATCAATGGGTTCGGTTCGGTCCAAAGTTTGGTTTGGTCCGGTACCAGTTTTATTTTTCTTAAAACTGGTCAAAATAAATTTTGTTTTTCTTTTTCTTTTTCTAAAACCGGACCGGTTCATATATATATATATATTTTTTTTTTCTATTGCATATAATTATTATATATAATCTATAATTATATATAAAATAGTTTTGTATTATATGATATTTACTAATATTAAATTTTAAAATCTTATATTACTATAGTTTATTGTATTAATAGTTATACAATACTATATAGTGATACATGATAATATACTATAATATATCATTATAGTCTATAATACAATTATAATATACTACAATATATTATCACTATAGTATTATATATTATAATATACTATATTATAGATATTATATAATATATAATATAGTACATTAAAACTAAAAAATCAGACCGAACCGAATGAAAACTGGTAAAACTAGAGTACCAGTTTAGAAGGGTAACTAGTATGTAATCGGTTTTAGAAAATGTAAAACTAGTGTATATCAGTTCGGTCCTAAATTTTGTTGAAAATCAAACTGAATCAGACCGGTTACACCCCTACTTGGTAAAACTCAAGCTTATCAAAACATGGGTCAAGGTTTGAACATAACAAACACACCCAAAGATTCTTGGAAGAATGGTGGTCTTATTGCTTGTCACCTTATTAACTGTATGCCTTCATCAATTCTCAATAGTTCCTCTCATTTCTCTATCTTGTTTCCTTCATCTGTACCATTTATGGTATCAACGGTTAATAAGGTAACAAGCAATAAGAACACCATCACTCCAAAATCGTTTAGGAACATGCATGTGCTATAAAAGTGCTCAGGTTACATCTAACAAATGACGATTTTTATGTTTAGCCACTACATTCTGTTGGGGTGTATAAGAACATGAAATTTGAGGAACAATTCATTTGCTATTTAAGTAAGTAGCAAAAGCATTAGATAGATATTATCTAGTATTATTAGAACGCAAAATCTGAACCTTTTTGTTAAATTGAGTTTTAATTTCTTTCCAATTCAATTTTAATTTCTTTCCAAAACACTTTGAATATGAAAAGAAATTTAGATCTTGCCTTCATCAGAAACATCCATGTCATACAAGAATATTCATCAATAAATGTGACAAAATACTAAAATGTGTTTGATTCAATGTTGATTGGTTCCCATATATCAAAGTCAAGGTATAAATAACACATGATGTTTACTAATTTGACATGTTTCACAAGGAAAGGGAGACACATTTCCTAGATTCTTAACCTGATGCTTCAAAAGGAAAAGAGAGGGGTGACCAAGACAACAATGTCATTCATAAGCAGATGATGAGGATGTAAGGGCTTGAGTGAGTGACTGTTTGACATCAAGATAATACAGGCCACCAGCTTCATGCCCTGTACCAATCTTGTTTCCCTCATCTTGAGATTCCGAAAGACACATGAAGAAGAATAAAAGATTACTAAACATTGAAGACTTTGAGTAATTTTACTGATGGATAACAAACTAAAGAGACAACTAGGAGCATATAGAACATATGATAAGGATAGAGTCAGTGAGATTAGTGGATCCAATGCCTATATTCTTTCATAAGAGAACCATTAGCGAGAGTAACACTTTTTGGAGATGTCATAGTATCTAACTTAGATAGGACAAAGGACAGACCAGTCAGATTTTCATTAACTCTTGAATCAATGATCCACTAATCTTGAGTGGATGAGGCAAGACATGTGGATGCTATACCTGAGTGGATAAGAGTAGCTGTGGAAGATGAAGCCTGTGTGGGATCCAAAAACCGCTCATACTTATCCTTCAATATACTAATCATATATGGATTTGGGTTGGAGCTCATTGACTGTGATGTAACATCTTAGCAAATGGCTTGATTTGCAGACCCAAATGGTCAACAATAGTCCACCGAATAGTTAGTACAACCACAATGGGTGCACTTATGAGGCTCTCAACCTCGAGTGCGATTACCTTTGGCATCACGTCCCCCACATGCATCTCTACCACCTCCACCTTCACGCCCACCAGGAGCAACATAAGAGACAATTGCATCATATAACTGTGACTCGAATTTAGTTGTCATATCTGAGAAACTCCACACAATATCACAACTGAACTTGAAGATTGAAACTCCACACAATATCTGAGAAAAATCACAATTCAACTTGAAAAATCTGATAAACGCAATTTGGAAATGTAGATACTTAGCCCAAGTACCCGAAAAACAACTCAAATACCAAAATTTTGGTCTAGTATCGATCTATAATGACTGGTATCGAGTCTGTATTGGCCTGTATCTGTCTGTATCGGCCGATATCAAGTCTGTATCAACCTAAACAGATCTAAAGTACCGGTTTAAAAACTGAGCTAAAACAAGAATAAGCTATCCTAAATGAGGATAAGAATAACATATATGTTTTACCAAACAAGTGCTATTCTGGATAGAAATGCACTCTTACTCCAGATTTTGGCTATTCAAACTCAAGAATTGGATAGCTTATACCTGCAACCAAACACTCCAAGGCTTCAACCTTTTGCCAGCAACGGAGGCCCTTTCTGGCAGCAATGACAATGCCAGTAACCACAGACAAGGCTCGCGACTCCACCCCTGGTTCCCATTACCGGAGACGATGTCGAAGAGTGGCCAGAAACCATTTCAAACACCTTTAGTTGCCGACGATAAAGGGAAAATCTATATGGGCGTGAACCACCGTACACTGCTTAGATCTATCTAACGACAGGTGCTCTGATACCATGTAGAAAAATATAGGAAAGATCTTGATGATTTTGTTGATGTACAAACATAAAATTACACTACATACAATTGACACTTATATCCTCACACACTTATAATAGTTACAAACATGTCCTCTAACAGTACTATTATATGGTGATCATGCTCGTTAGATTGAAGAGTATTTGAGCGATATACAAATGACTTGTAAAAGCCATGTACAATTGATGTATTGGGAGGAATATAAAGGTGTACTATGTGGGCGACATGTTGATCAAGAATATTATTAAAGTAGAGCATTAAAATCTGTTAAAGGTGTACCATGTAGAAGTTATTCTTGTTTAGTTAACTTAAGACCAAACACAAGACATCGGATTAAAGACCCCAAATTCAATACATCTTGTAGATGAATATTCAAATTAAACATCAAGCCTAACATTTGCTCAAGTTGGGGAGAAAAATCATATAATCATTTTAGCTGATCAGGTCTTGTCAAGTCAACTAAACAAGAATAACTTCCATTTGGACATGTGCTAAAAAATTAAAAAAAAAAATACCTTCAAGTTAAATGCCTTGCATTCGTCCCTCATCTGTAAAATACAAAGAAAACATATTATTGACGGCATCATTATATATATATATATATATTGGCTATCCCAAAACAATGCATCCGAATATTACAGTATCAAAGTATTCTATTGCAATACTTGAACCAACAACAGTCCCACGATTGGAATCCAAAACTTTGCTAATCTCGATGTTAGTTACTTTCCCTACAGAACCTAACTTGAAACTTAGAAGAGCTGAAGAGAACTTATGATTCGATCTTCTTCTTATGGTTGGTTGATTGGTTGCCTTTGTAAAGTCTCAATAGAAGGCTTAAATCACTTTGTCTATATTCTAAAAAAATTAATCAATGACATAATTGGAGCTCTATTAGAACTTTATAAAAAGCAAGACTTCTCCTTTTCATGCAATATAGGATTTCATATACCACCTACCATTATCTTTATCATATAGAGTATCACACCCAGCAATATTTCTTGTATCGGAATAGTGACCAGTACATAAAATATATATGTTTCGTACCGGGTCAAATACTGACCGTATTGGTATGTTTCGTTAAATACCAGCTGGATTTCGATGTATCGGTCGTACCAATACCGGCCAAAATTTGTAAATTTTTGTAATTCATGTGAAAATTTTGATTTCTTCATAATTTTCACTCCAATTCTTACATCTGAAAACTATTTTCTTAACTTAAAAATATTATTGAATTTTATAAATGTGTTTTAACTTTTTAAAACTTGTATTGATATTATTTTGAAATATAATTTATCCATATATAATTAATTTATTATATATAAACTATCTTGAAATGGTATCAGTACCGAAATACACTATAAGAAAAACAGGCTTTTACGATCAATTAATAACAACGAAAAGAGTATTAGTAACCAGTTTTTCTTGTAGTGATATTTCATTTCAGTGTCTGAATTAACACGCAAGCATATTTATTAATTACTACGTACGTGTACTCTGTCAGGTCCAAAAGCCTCTCGAAGCATAGCCCTTATCATGGTTGTCTTCCCCACGCCCAGTGGCCCCTCAAATATAATATGGCCACATCCTCCCTCCTTGATCTACAAATTACCAAAAACAAGGTGCAATGAAATTAAATAATAACTGAAAGAATTCCCGGTTTTGTAATCGTAAAGCAGTTCAATAAAATCATATATAGCAAGTATCAGAGACATGTATTAAAGTAGATCAATACGGAAAGGCTAAAGCCAAACCAAAGCTAGTAGTTCCATGGCTTTTTCTCAATTGCAAATGAAGTCGTCTAAGGCCTTGGGTCGGTACTTGTTTGCCCATACAAACTCGCGGTTTTTCGCCATCTTTTTGTTGTCATCTTTCTCATTTATGATTCGGTCTTTTGATTTGGATGGCTGCATTACTACGCCGGTTGGTATTTTGGGTGCGGGTTCTTCCGCACTCTCTCTCAAGAGGTTCTTCTCAACTAACAAATCATTAACATCGCCTTTGCCGATGATTTCGTTCCTTCCTTCACTCATCTCCTTAAAAACCCTCGTCTTTGTCCTTGGTGCTGCCGATGCTGATGGTGTCTGAGTCAAGAAAGGAGAGTATTTGTTTGCCATTGGATTGGATTTGGATGGCTGCATTACTACAGTTGTTAAGGCTGCAGGTTCTGCTACTCTCTCCCTCAATGGCTTCTCCTTAGCTAACAAAGCATGGACATCGCCGACGGTCATCTCCTTCATTTCTTCAGCAATCTTACTCATCTCCTTCAACACCGTCACAGTCGCCCTAGGTGACGATGCTGATGGTGATGAAGAAGGGAAGAAAGGAGTGTAACCTGCAGATTGAATCATGGCATAGGTTGCAGGCTTGCTGGTCTCATCTCTCTTAATTTTAACACTAAAGCAATTAGAACTCAGATCTCGAATTCTAAAGATGAAGGTGGAGAGAGAGCTAGAGGTAGCAATACTGGCTGAGTCACTTTTGCGTTCAGAATTGATCCCAGAAGTAAGTTTTGGCGTTTTGGTAATTGGAGAATCCCAATACACTCCTTTGTAATATGGAGTGGAATTGGAGTAAGGCTCGTCCACATTAATGGAGGCAATTCTTCTGTTGTGAGCCTCAAGATCCTTCTCTTTCAAATACGAACGCCTGGAGGCGGCCAAGGATTGGGCCGATTGGCCTTTTATGCCATTAATAATCGTTTCAAGTATTGGGGAGCGCAGAGAGTATTTCGACTTTGATGGACGAGTTGAAGATGGTGAGTGGTTGGAATTACCAAGCAGGATAGAAGGAGAGAAGATTGTTGTGGAGAGGGATGGATCAGATGAAGATCGTGGGATTGATGATTGGATCGGCATTAATTGCATTGCTTGAACTATGTTGTAGATTATGTTCTTCAGAGGGGATATTGGAAGATTATTGGATGGAGATACGTTTACGATGATTAAGAGGTAATATCTTTTGTTTCATTGTCTTGTAGCGTGGGAAATATAGAGATGGAGATGATTTCCATACTACAAGAAAAATGAACTTTTGCGATCAATTAATAGCAACAAAAAGAGTAATAGCAATCAAAATTAGCAATCAAAATTGATTGCTATTACTCTTTTTGTTGCTATTAATTAGTTGCAAAAGCTCATTTTTCTTGTAGTGCCATGAATGGTGAGAACTCCAATATATTGGGAGTTAAGACCATCCTTCTCAATAAATTTATCCATAAATTGATTGAAGAAATATATTTTTTTTTTAAATTTTACTTATCTTTTAAAAATTTCTTACGTCTCATTTCATATTTTTTATTCTTTTTTTTATTGTTTTTTCCTACTTCCTTATTTGTCCATCTTTAACTGCTCATTTTTGTCTTTTCAGGAATGATGAGAAGAAAACTTGTTAACCTTTTTTTTTCACATTTTGGTAATTATTTCATTATTTGCTCTACTCGTAATTTTGATTTTTCATCTGTAACTGGTTTTTTTTTAACTTCTCGTCTCTCTTAATAATAATATTTTTTAAACTCAGTGTTTTTGTAATAATAATATTTTTTAAAAATCATATTTTTACAAATGGTCAATGTTTTTAAAAAAAATGGATCATCTTAATGGTGACATTTTTTCCAAATTTCAACTATAACAAATATGACTATGATGAGAGAAAGTGTAAATGATTGGAAGAAGAATTTATTTTATTTGTTAGAATAATATATATATATATATATAAAGTGATTTATATATGAACAGTAACTCTCCAAATATAGAGAGTCACTCTTCACATCCTAAAATTTTTTCTTAAAATAGGAAACCGAATGCATGTAGGGGTACTTTTGTTAAAAATTTAAATTTATTCTTTAAAGTTTAGAGATTTTGAGGGTTTAGAGAAGCAGATAGGAATGCTCTTAGACACATGAGATTTGGACACCTTGAAGAATAAAAAATTAAGTACAATGTTAGGGTGCACACACATCCCAAATATGCACATTAGCCCAAATTAGTTTTTTAATATATTTTTTTTTCTTTAAGTATTTTTTAAACACTATTAATTATTAAAAAAATAAAAATATATATAAATTCACTAATAGTCACTTCCTTAACTATTAGAAAAAAATAAAATAAAAATATATGAATAGATATATTTGATAGACATATTTGAGAATTATACTATCATTCTCCAAAAATTAATCGGTTTTTAGTAGTTCTTGATGGGCAGTAATTAACGACCGATGTTGACAAAATCTATATAATATTATCGATCGGTTCTTTCTTTTATTTGTTTCGAAAAAATTTATTTATTTTTTAATTGATCATGATGTGATATTAAATTATTAATAAATAAATAAAATTTTTAATTATTTAATATCACATTAAGAGGGAATGATCATGTTAACTTTATATCTTATAGTAAACGAAAACTTACATGAATTAGAATTTGTTTAGAATTGAACATTTTCGTACAATGCTAATACAAGAATCATGAAAAATATATAGTTGTAAAAAAGCATAGGGAATGAGAGAGGAATTTCACCAAGGGTCACAAAACGTTTGCTAAATATCTTGCTGGACTTTGAATTAAAAAATTGGAGGTACGTGAAAAACAACAAAGAATCTTTTAATTATTTAATATATTATTATGGGTTAATGATAACTTTTTGAGTTCTTCTACTCAGTCCTACACTATAAATCTATTGAGAGAAAATAAAAATAAAAAAGATAAAAATAAAACTAGATATGTTATGTAGGGTTGCTGAATAGATTTTATTTTAACTTTTTACGTTGTTAAATTTCAAAATATTTTGAATTAGTTAGGAAACGTTCATTTAAGGTCATTAAGAATAGAATTATAAAAAAGCATAGAGTAATGATAAGAAAGAATAATGTTACATATAGTCGTAAATTATGTAAGCGCCACACAATCTCTAAAAAATATTAAAGAAATATAAGATTCACATAAAAAAAATATAAAAATACATACAATTATCCGAAGGCTCTACAGTACTATGAGCCTCATGTTTGGCTAGGTATAACTCCACTTAACTTAATTATGGGATTGATGATAGCGCAAACTCATGTTGTACATTATGTTCTTTGAGGGGATGAAAGAATATTATAGCATAGATGTGACGCCTAAACTCCCACGTACAGACACGTAGAATTGAGGTGTCTGAGATAATGACAATACGGGTCACACATCCCATCACTACATATTAAGTGTGTGTACATGCAACACATATACAACAAAATAACGCAACAGATAATTAAAGTCGGTCAACCAAGTACCAGAATTTGTTTAAAGACAAGTTTGCTTAAAAATAAGTGTAATAAAAATTTTACAATTAACCAGCATAAATATAATACAAATCAAAACAATAAATAAAAGCAAGAAATAAATACAATCCACGAGTGATCCCTGATCACTCCTCTGGCGAAGCCGCCTCCTCGGGCTCAACTTCCTCATCTTCTACATTAAAATCTACGATATCAAAGACGGTACTGCAGGTAAGTACTAATCCAAACACCTACAAGATAAAAATACATTAAAATTCAACAATATGCATAAACAAGATGCCATATGCATGAGATCCCAAAATGGTCTTTACCAAAAAAATAAACATTTTTCGAACACGCACAAAAAAATTCTATTTTTGGCCCAAACATTTCCATTAAAAACATTTCATCGTCATTATTCCAGATAATGACCCACAATATTTCCATTAAAACATTTCCTCGGCATTATCCAAATAATGGCACAAAACAAGAAATCCACAATTTTCAAGAAAATGGTCCACGAAAATCCACTTATAAGTTCCTGCGATTTTCCTAGAAAATGGGCTACAAATATCCTTTAATCAAACTCATCATTTTCCCAGAAAATTACCCATATCCAATATCAAAACTAATTTCCAATTTATTGTATGCACCATGATCTCCCCTAGGGATTATCCGCACACTTTGGCTCCTATGCCACACCACAGGTAACGACTATGCATGATGTGTCAAGACCATCTATACCTTTATAATTTCAAGATTCAAATCACAACTATGCTAATTACACTCAATCTGTGGCATGCATCATTTTAAGGCTTATGTTTGATTTCATTCTATTTAACTTTTATGGATGGATGTGTGCTCAAATTCATCAAGTACCATGAATACTAGTAACCTAAATGATAAATTAAAAACTTAAGTTCAGGTCATACAAGTCCATCTCAACACTTAAACATGGCTCAAGACCTTAATCACTATTAAATCATTCATTAAGCACGCAAGATGTTTCTAGCTTTATCCACCAAGAGATGTTTCAAAAACTTAATCAAATCATGCATTTTCATTCTTATCCCAATCACAAGTCTTTTTTAAATGCACATTATTCATTATTCAAGCCTAGGTAAATTAATCAAAACTTCCATAAGTTAAGCATGAACTAGTCAAAACCGATGCATGCTTAGATGATCAACACAAGATAGATTTAAAGCATATCATGGCATGATTCTAACTTCAAAAGTAAACCTTCAAGATTCATTCTAAGACACTATTGAATCATATCAAATTATTCTAAGACGTGCCATAGCTGAAATTCAACTTAAAAACAATTAATGAAATCATGGATCCCAATCGACCCGGTTTTGATCTAAGCATGGTAATTCCTCAATTAAATCAAATCAAACCTCCTTCTAATGCCATAAATTGAAACTTAACATATCATTTTAACACTTAACAAAATAATAAGCAAGAATACTTACAAAATCTGTGGCCCTTAAATCTCCCAAACACACTCACTTCAAGAACACTCAAACTCTCACTCGATTTCACTCTCTTACATACTAAGGGGGTGAAATGCTCTCAAGAACTCAAGAGGAGAATTGGAGGAGAGGTGTGGAGAAATGAGAGAGTGAATGAGGTATTTATAGGGTTCATTGGAGGGGTGAGGGGAGAGAGGCACATCAATGGTGTGGTTTGGGATTGGTGGAGGTGGGTGGTGGATAATGAGTGCCAAAAATCAGATTGTGTCATCCTTTGTGCAGTACCTTATAATTTCATGACTTCATCAAGGTCAGGTGCTGCAATGAGCCTATGGGTGCAGGGGTTGCTTTGTTTCATATTTTAAAATATAACAAAAATGATTTCCAAGAGGAAATCATGCTAGGAGCCCACGAGGTTGATTCCACCAAGATGACCAATCTTTGCTCACTTGTTTGTCTCATCTTTGTGGTCTATTTTACAAGTATCATGGCCTTTATTTGGAGCCTTCTCAGGTGAGGAAAGAAGGCTTGATTGGCTGCCATGTGATCATACATTAGTAGAAAATGAAAGGGAAGTAGAGTGATGGTGGCTCAGCCAAGTGACATGCGCAACCCTCTCTCCATTTGCCAATCAGTTTGGCTTTTTCTTTAGGGGATAAAATAACAAAAAAGCTTTTTAGTGCCTTGAAATACTCTAGGATTGGAGGGCTGGAGTGGTGGTGTGTGGGAATGGCTCAACCAAGAGTAGAAAAATCACAAAGAAGTTAAGGGCTCTCAGTTTGGTTCCAACTAGGTTTCCCTAAGGAAATGGTTGGACTTTGGTTCAGTTTCATGGAGGAATTTTGCCCAATGCTTGTTCTAGTGCATAATTGATGAGATGATGTTTGATTGGTAAAATTATAATTGAAAATATGATGGGAATGGCGTGGGTTGGGGGCTGATTCGATGAAGTACACATGGTGATGCATCAAGGTGCTGATTAGTGATCATTTGGGTATTGACATGACTTTGCTTCTATTGACATGTGTTGGGTCAAGTCTAAACTTCTAAATTAATTTAAGAATAATGCAAATCAACCATAAAATCACAATATTTCAGACAAAAAAATGTGGGAAATAATTAAAAAGAAAATTAAGCTCAAAATATGGTTTAGACGTTACTAATCATGTGTAAGTTGATTAATGACCTAAACCCAAGCTAAAAGCTTAATTATGGTCAAGTGGAGACCTTAGGGGTGTGGGGTACTTCTTGGGTTTAAAGGAAACCAATGGTATGGTGTACATGGGCTTTAATTAGAAGTGTAAAAATGGAAGACAAGGCTTTTGGGCTTTGTTGGGCTTGTAGGGCTATTTGTGTAAGTCTCTTGGTTGTGGGCTCATGGTATGGGTCATTGAGTGGACCTTATGTCCAGCTTTGAGGGCTCATATAAGGTCTCAAAGGTCTATCAAGATTGGGTCAAAATGGCATGTCTTTCTAAGGTTGGGTCAAGGGCCTCTACTATCACCAAGTTAGTCTTAAAGGCCTTTTGCCTTCCTCGCGTTTGGGCCTAATTTCTAACAATTTTCAAGAAAGGCCTAAGCTTCTTAAATTCCCATGAGTCTTGGCTTATAGCATCTATCCTTTACCCATCACATCCTTAGTGATTGAATGTCCTAGATAAAACACTATTGGGTTCACACCTAAATCCACCCACACTTAGCCCTTTTTGCTTAGCCCACTAAGGATGCCAAGTGTCATTCCCCTATTGGCTATGTGACACCCCGTTTTTAAGTGTATTTTCACTGAAGGAATATTTTAATTTAATTAAAATAATAGTTCTTTTATTTTAAATAATCAGATTTTAATAGGATTTTAATTGCTGCTGAATTTAAATTGCTGTTTAATTTATTTTAACTTGTCTTTGGATTTAAAATTAAATAGTTAGTTTTTACTAGCTATTTATTTTATTTTAGCTTTACGATGTGTTTAAAGTATTTTCTTGATTTTATTGCTTTTAAAGTTATTTTCGTTGGATCAGTTGTTGGACTTCAGAAGTGAGGATTGGACCTCATTTCTTTTCTCCATCTTTTCTTTTCTCTTTTCCTTTTTCCTTCTTCTCTTTTTCTTTCTTTTTTCTTTCTTTTTTTTCCCTTCTTTTCTTTCTCCCCCGAGCCCCCCCCAGCCTGTGCGTTTCTCTCTCCCTCTCCCTCCGTCCATTCCGTTAGCCCACCCAGCCGGCGCCACCTCAAGCCGCCGTGACTCACCTCCACCTCCGGCATGTCCCTCCCTCACCGGCGAGCTCTACTGCGTCGGTGGTGCGCTACGCCGGCCACCCAATCTCTCTCTTTTCTCTTCCAAACAAATGGATCTTCAAGCCTTTTTCTCCTTTTTGAGCCACCATACACGGTCAAATCAGCCACCACGCACCACCAATGGATTCACCACATTAAGGGCTTCCTCCCCATGTCTTTCTTTTCCCCTAACTCTCTCTTTTTCTCCGATGGGTCTCCATAGCTAGAGTTTCGGTTTCACCACCGTACGCAGCCGTACACGGCCACCCTTAGTGTTTCACCACCACCATCTTGTTCCTCTCATCACCACGACCTTCCCCAAGAAATTTCATGGCCAATGGTGTTGTGTATAGCCCTCACTCTCCCTAACTCTCCAGAGCCGAAATTAGCTTCAAGTGTCCGATTCGCCGCAGTGCGCCGCCACCCACGGCCAACTCTCACTTCCATTAGCTTCATAAACATCCATAGACCATTCCCTATCAATTTGGTGTCTTGGTTTGTCCCCGTTCAAAAGTTGGTATTTTGCGACCCACGGCCACAGTGCATTTGCACTGTTACGTTGCTTTCCGTTCACCGTTTTCTGCGCGCCGATCCTTCGAAAAATAATATATAGCGCTATAAGTATTTTCCAAACTTCGTTTTAGATTTAAATGTATTATTGTCTTTACAATAATTTTATTGTGATCTGATTGGTTATTCCGGACTGAGTCCGAGGAGTTCGGGGGTCGAATGGATTGAGGACGGAGCTGTTTGTTTGGTTGTTAGTGATGTTCGGGATGTGTTGGTTATTTTTATGTGATTTTAATTGCATGGCATTGTGCATGCATAATCATGTGTATTTTATTGAAAATGGTGTTATACGTGTAAATGAATTTTCGGGTGCGTGCGTATCACGAGCCCAAGTCGGGATGGGTTATTATCTCGGTGGAACTCCTTTGGTCACTCGGGAGCGGATAAAACTGAGTGACATCCCCTGGGTTGTCGCTGGGCGACGACCGGATCGCACGATACGGTAACGCTGTCGTGTCGACTCCGTGGTCCCTCTGCTGGCGGGGGCTAGAGGATGGCCTGGCCAGGTACACGCTGGGCGCGAGTCTGGGCATCGCTCGTGTAGGTGTCATACGCGTAGTCGTTACCTGTGGTGTGGCACAGAGCCAGAGTATGCGGATGATCCCTAGGGGAGATCATGGTGCATGCATAATATGGCATTGATTTGGATTTGATTTGGATATGGGCCATTATCTGGGATAATGGCGAGTTTGTGATATGTGGCTTTGTGATCCATTTTCTGGAAAAATTGTGGTTTCTGGATTTGGGCCATTATCTGGGATAATGGTGTGGATTGATTTAAAGGAAAATGTCTTGAAGGATATGTTTTAAAGGAGATGTTTTAAAGGATATGATTAAAAGGAAATGTTTTTGGGCCAAAATGGGACTTTTGGCGTGCGTGGAAAAAATATGGTTTTTGGGACATGTGCATTGGGCATACTTCATGCATATTGTTTTGGTTGTAATATGTTTCTATCTTGCGTTGTTTGGATTTTACTTACTTGCGGCACCATTTTTGGTACCGTAGATTTTGATGCAGGGATCGAGGAGGAGGAGGAGGCTGAGCCCGAAGATGCGGCCCCGCCAGAGTTCTGAGTTGGAGTTTAAGTTTTGTACTTGGCTTCGAATCTATATTTGTATTTGTAATATTTTATTATGTATGTTTTGAACCTCTTTGTATTAAACTAAGAAAAAATTCTGGTACTTAGTTATATGTCTTTGCTATCCGCTGCGTGTTTCTTCGTGCACATTTGTCGCTTGCACACACTTGACACTCGTCAATAGGGTGGTGACCCGTGTTGTCACCATCCGGACGTCTCGATTTCCCCGTGTCCGTACGTGGGGATTTGGGGGCGTCACAGGTTACTTAAGAATTAATCAAAATGAAATACTAAAGATCTTCCAATAATACAAATGCGATTCTCATGCTAAAATAATCCCAAAAAAAACATATGCCAACAATAAAAACTTACACTAACTAAGATTAAGGGAGCTAATGGTTAAGTCTTAACAGGCTTTTTAAGTAGGGTGTTAGATGCAATACACATACCATGTATCTAACAGTAGGTAATGTACGCAGTGGAGACATATCATGATTCATAACTTCATAACAGACTGATGACTGTAATGAAACAAAACTTGTCAGTCATGACCATAAAACAAATAAGTACTGGAGACAACGCTCCATAAGTACAGTAATGAAAAAACATAACTACTAAGCTAACTTGCTCAGCCGCTCGTGCAACTCAGCTAAGATAGCCATAATCCTATCTAAAAACTAGAGGGTTGAAGTAACAATTTCCTCGTCCTTACATTGGGGCCTAATTGACCTCATCCAGTTAGTCCTCAGCAAGCTCTTCAGGTACTGACACATAGTCTACCATTTCGAGAAAAATTGTAGTTTAGAATATCAAGTGAGATTTGATTACAAATCTCAACAAGTCAATTACTAACTTAACTAGCAATATACAAATGCATATATGACAATAAAATGACATGAATGTGCATGACATAACTTAGCAAATAGCATGACATGTGCTAACATAAGTAGAAACTTGACACGGACTGAAAACGGAAATGAATTAAAACTGACATAAACTAAACTTGGAATGAATTGAACATGGACTTGGAATCTTGTTCAACAATAACAGGTTAATTAAAGATGAACATGTGAATGCTATACAGGTCCCCTTGAGCCATGTGCTCTTGCTGATACCGCATCATATCATATGCATCTGTGCCAGCTATGAGTAAGTCTATATAATTGAATTAAAACTGATAAACATGTTGTTGGCACCACTGATGTTGGGTGCCTGAATTTGTTACAACATCCAGTTAGTTAGGTGGTCCCATTCCTGTTTGACGGTACCTTCTCAATCTAGGGAATTTCACACCAGTTTAAACACTCTAACGTGAACAATGAAGTTCTACTAAGATAATACTCCATCCTAGCACCTGGAGTCTTGATAAAGATAAAATACTACTGACTTGAAAATACTATTTTTCATGACATACTCTATGCACGAGACATGACATGGCATGTAACAATGAACGTGTGACAGATGGTATGGCATAACATGGCATGTAACATATGAGCATGTACTTGAAATAATTACCATTATACATACAAAAATACATTAGAAAGTAAGTTGGAGTTTAACTTACAGTGATTTGATTAACGTAAAAGTAGTGGAAAAATAGTGTGAACTGAAATGAGATAATTCTAAGGGTTAGAATATCTCCTTAACATTTATAACATAAAACTCATTGACTCATGGAAAAATTATCATTTTGCCCATAACTTGTGGAAAATGACCATTTTGTCCTCATGTAGGTTTTGCATACTAACTCCAAATACTACCAAAATTTTGATTCCTTATGTAGATTTTGCCCGAAATTCAAAATGTAATTATAAAAATTTAAATCAAAACACAATCATACAAACTATGCATTGGCCGATTCATATAAAGGCTAGAAAGATTTGATTTTTGTTGCAATTATTTAAAATCTCAAATCATACACTTAAACCGATTTATGCAACACTAAAAATCATATTCTATTTTCTAAGATCATGCTAATACATCAAAATAATCATTTCATAAAAATCTAAACTCTTCATATCAATAAAATGCCCTCAAATAGAATACACTCATGATGTTCTTGATCTAACACTTTTCAAATAAACTCTAAGGACTCCAAAAGTCCATAAACACACTCTTAACATGTTCATAGGTCAAACCTAAGTGATAATGATGCTTGAACAACAACCAAAATCACAAAACTCATTATCAGACCAATCAACATGCATACTAAGTCTGTACTGAGTACCACGTATTTTTGTCTTAGAACAACGACACAAAATCCAAATCTTTCATGCAGTAAACCTTCATATTCAAGTTATAAATCTAAGATAAGCATTTAGTCTAGGATCACATGTCAAAAATTCCATAAAAACTCAACACAACCCGAGAGACTCTTGTTTGTGATTTAACTGAACTTTTTCATACATAACATGCTTCCAACAAATATTTAAACTAAATCTTTTCAAAATAACACTCTTAACACATAAATTAAAGTCTTAAAAATATCTCATAAGAGTTTCATAGCCATTAGACTTGGTTTCAAGAACCAACTAAAATCATAACCTCAAAACATAAACGATTTTGAATGTTCTAGTTTCAACCTTAAAGAAAATGTGCATAACTCTTTAATAAAAATGCTAATATATTTTGGATCAAATCATAACATGTATACTAATATGTTAGCATTTCATCATATCAATATCTACCCCTAACTTTAACAAAAACTTAATCAAAATGATTCCCACACCCTCATCCAAACTATCACCTAGCATGACCATTACATGATCAAAACCATTATTCAGCAATAAACACTCTAGAAAATTACAAAAAAATATACCATTGGAAATCAGACTCAAATAGAACAATTCCTTTGAAGGATTTTTCTTGAGAATTGACTTACAAAAGCTTCAAAACAAATAGAGCAAGAACAGTCAGAAAAACTACTAGAAACTTCTGCCCAAGTTCTCTTCAATTAAGTGAAAGAAAAGCAACCAAAGGGTGAAGGGGCTACAATGGACATCCTATGTAGGAGGAGAGGACTAATGGGGAAGGGTGAATGACCACCTGATGGGGGGTTTTGCAGCCAAAACAATGGGCAACTTAGCCCACGGTTTTCGATTGTTGCTGCCATGAATAGTGGTAGTTTAGTCTCCCATCTATGCACTATTTGTGCTGACATGGTAGCCATAGGATAGCCTAGTGAGCGGGGAAAACTTCCTTAAGAAGCTTTGCATGGGTGGTGCCCTTTTATGGGACTTGATCGAATGAGCCTCACTTTAGGGTTTAAAGAAGTGTTGTTTAGGGTTTCGGTTTCTAACAAACCTAATTCTAATTTTTTCTTGGTCCAATTGAATTACCAAGATATAAAAGAATAAAATAAGGGTGTAATAATATGTATCTGAGCAATTAATAGTATGTAAAAGTGATTTAATCAAGTGATTAATCACCTAAGCTAAAACTAGCCATTTAGGATTTTGGCTTTCATCATGGGTCTAGGGTTTCAATTGAATTTCAAAAGTCTAGGGTTTTATTAGGGTTGAAACCCTCTTTCAAGTGGCCACAAGCATTTGGTAGGATGGAATAATGTTTGGCTTAGATGGCATAATTACAATGCTTGATTTCCTTCTATTCCTTAATATTTCAATATCATGGTTCCTCTTAATACAAAGTGTTATACACTATTCACCAAATATGGCTAAAATATTGCCAATGGTCCACTAAAAACTCTAGAAATTCAATGGTGGAATTTCTATTGTAACAGCCCGGTAGAAATTCAATAGTGGAATTTCTATTGGCTTTAGGAATCTCATGAAAACCCTATAAATTTTCACGAATAGAGCAATTGTATATATTTTAGCTTGTCAACATAGTTAGTATTATTACTCACTATGGTGCCAGAAGTGCGATTTTAATTATTTGAGATAGTTAGAGTATCAGAATTCGTTATGGTCTATGCCATTAGATTCAATTGATTATTTAGAATTTTATAGTACAATGAATCCATTTTCATATTTTCGGATGAAACAACTGTTCAAAACTGCATTTTTATTCCTAGGGGCACTTCGAGGTTGGATTTCAGTAAACGAATTTCACTATAGAGTCATATGAATATTTAGGAATTTTCAATTCTAAGTTTATTATTTACTTTTTCAAAATGAATATAAACCTCAATAAGCGCACCAAGTACAGTGTTTTCAAAATCACAGTGTGAAATGTCCAAATTAGGTTAGAAAAGTTTTATTTAGATACTTGGCAAAACCTTAGCTACACATGATAAATAGTATTTGACACTTGGCACCATGAAGAACCATTTGATTGATAAATGAATAAGGAAAAATCATTATGAAATGGGAAATGAAAAATTATATAAACAACTACAGAGTTATACTAAAATGTAACAATTAGATTCAATATTTAAAGAGTACAAAATAATAGAAAATAAAATGCTGCCAAACATTAAATTTTAATTATTCACGAGTTAATTTTTTTTAATAAAAATTTTATGAAAAGTTAAGCCTGGTTTGTTTTTACAAATCATCTCAATTCATTTCATCATTATAACTTTTTCAAATCCCCACACGAAATTAAATAACCAATTCAACTTTTTGAAATTTCAAAACAAAAATAATATTAAAAAAATATATTTTAACAATATTTTATTCAACTTTTAACTTTAATCTCAATTTATCTCATATGTGAAAACAAGCGAAGCCTTAGTATCAATTTGGAAGAAAAAAAAGTGTATAAGCCATTTGTGATAACTTTTTCACATGGATTGATTTATAAAGTAGTCTATTTTTCATATGTAAAGTCCAAAACTTAAAATCACAAGTCCAGCCCCCCTTATCCCATTCCATACGATACGGTTTATGCCAATCCACCAAAACCCTAAAAAAAAATTTTTCTTATTCTCTCATTCCCCTTCCTCACCTACTGGGACCCATGCTGGCACCCTCAACATCTCTTACAAACACCTCTCTCTCTCTCTCTCTCTCTCTCTCTAGTAGGACCCCATGAAGAGAAGGGCCAACCTAGCCCACCCATAGGCTTATGCATGCCATGGGTCAACTTGGCCCATGCAAACTATGTTATTGCTTATTGTTTATTTTAATTTAATTATTTATTTTTCAAAAGACCTATTGGGGGTTTTCAAGTTGTAATCCTTATAAATAGGACCCTTAGTTTTTGCATTTACATCTTTTGTCAAATTCTCTAGAGGAGGATTATTTTGTTTAGGAGATCAACAATCGGTGCTAGGCACTTGGGCTTTTTTGGTGCAATTCATGAATCTCAAAGAGAGGATCACACCTTGCAATTCGTGAATAGGTGTGATTCACTTATCTTGATCTTGCAACTTGGTGCAATTTGTGAATCCAAGTTGTTGTTATCCTTGTTTTTCTCAAGTTATCAATTCATGAGGTTTATTTTAACTATTGTGCAATCCGTGAATCATTAGTTGATTTGTTACCTTTTGTTCATTTAAGTACTTAAGTATTTTACTTTGTTCTTGAGTGTTCGTCATTTTATTCTTGGTGTTCATCCTTCCATTGCTCATTTGATTCTTTCATATTCTCATTTTTTACCACTAAAATGTTTGCCACTTTCCATAAATCATTTCCTCCACAAAACCCTAGCTGCCCACCTCAAGTCCCTATAAGGTAATTCCTTCCTTCTAGGAGTCTTGATTCCCTCCTCTTTCAAATCTCTTAATTTAAGGAATTGACAATCACATTCAATCACTTAAATCACTCTTCCTAAAATCTCTCTAGTCAACTATTGACTTATCATCCTAGTCCAAATTCAAATTCTACTCTTCCGTCAAAGATTCCCTCCATCTTGCAAACCTTCCATAAAACCATAGTCAAATCATCACTTCCCATACACGACATTACCATCTTTACCCTTCTTCCATCCCAATTTTCCATAGCCAAAACCCCCCAATTCTCCATAAGGAAACTCTTTCCTTTTAGGAGTCTTGACCCCCTCCAATTCCAATCCCTTGATTCAAGGAATTTATAATCCTCTTCAATTTCTTAAATCACTCATCCCTTAATTTAAAGAATTGATAATCCTTTTCAATTCTTTAAATCTCTCATTCCTTAAATATGTCAAGTCAGCATTGACTTACCAAACTAACCCCACCAAATCCTCAAGGATTCCTACCACTTAGGAATCCTTCCAAAACCTTAGCCTCCATCCACCTTGGCATCATCCTAAGTCCCCTTGGGCAATTTCAGCAACCCTAGTTGCCTCATAGCCGGAAACCCGAGCCTCACTCACTCACATCAACCCTAACCCAATCAACTTGGCACTGCACTCAAGGAACAAGCCCTAACCATCCATAGAGAATTGCAAACCCTAAACACTTAGCCTACCCAATTCCATCACCATCTCCATCATTCCACATCCTAAACACTTACCCATTATTGAACACCAAGCAAGTTGGCAAGATCACTCAGTCACCAACATCACCAAGGCGAGCTCGTGGACTTAATGTTTAGGGACAAGACCGGGGTCCCTAACACTCTCTCCCATGTCTCAGTCTCTTCCATACCTTTCTCTCTCTCTTTCTCTCTGACAAAAGTTCCAAAGCATGAAAACCGCAAAGGAAACTTAAAGCTATAATATTTTCAATAAAGCTTTCTTTTTTTTTTTTTGCCTTCATTTCTATTTTTGTTGAAGTAATAAAAACACCATAAATAAATACTATCATGTCTTGTTTCCTTCCCCTTAACAAAAACAGAGCTTAAGATTCAAAATTCCCTCGTTCCCTATCAGAGCACAAGAATCACAAAATCAAAAACCATTAAAATCTATATTTTTTTAGACCTACATTGCCATTCAAAACAGTTTCAAGCCTCCCCTTTTAAGGCTAGAGCCAAGCTCCATTTTACTTCAGCCAATACCAAGATCCCAGAGAGCCATGTACGAAGGGGACGAGTGCGGAAAAGAGAAAGAATCTACAAGAAAGTGTGAGAAGATAATTCAAAAAACACTCAGAGAAAGGGAAAAATCTAGAGAAAGAGGTGGAGAGAGAGAGAGAGAGAGAGAGAGCAAAGAGAGTCACTATGGCGGTGAAAGGAGGCTGACAAAATTGTAAAATGACAAATAGAGAAAATGAATCAAAATGTTAGTTTGCCAAGAAAACAAGGGATAAAACTGTCAGAAAAAGTCAAACGAAAAACACTATTGCTTTTTCAATTCATGCTTTTATATATAGAATATAATAATAATAATAATAATAATAATAATAATAATAATAATAATAAAGTCTTTATATTTTCCTTTTATTACTTGTGACCTAAACTATTTAATTCATTACTCAACTAAAAGTAGGAAGTGAAAAGTGAAACTCTCTATATGTTTTGGAGATCAGTTTTAATTTCCTCATGTTCTTGTCAATTAAATTGTCTCCATCCAATGTTGATAACCAAGCATTTGATTGAAAAACAAAAACAACAAACATTATGGCATTTTTTGAAATTTAAGTAGGCAAGCGAATCATTTTTTGGCTCTGTAAGACAATTTCTATCTTTTTTTCACTCTGATAATCTACATTAATTTGAAAGGAAAAACAAAAACCTTGTCTTTTAGCTTTAAGGCTGCGTTTGGATGTTGAACTAAGTTAAACTGAGCTGAGTTCTTTATGAATAGTAGTGAGTTGAAATGATTAAGTAAGTTTTGTGGGACCCACATATAATGAGTTTAAGTATGTTTGAATGTTAAGATGAGTTTAAATATATTTATGGAAAGTTGTAAAATAAATAGATCCCACCATTATTTTTTACTATTCACCTAACAAGAGACCTCCCTAGTCTAGTCTTCCAAAGCCAAATACAGCAAAGAAAAAAACTTGGTTGAAATTGCATTGCAGCCATTTTTTTTATATTACTGTTTTCTTTCTTTCTTTTTTTTTATCCATTTCCTTTCATTTGTTTTTTCATATTACCATTTCATTATTTTTCACACTTTTATTTCATTAGTTCTATTATTTCTTATTTTCCACACAGTGACCTTGCCATTACACCTTATCTCCCATTGAAGTTATGGATTGTAGGGGACGATCGGAGTAATCCCTTCTTGCCCAATTGCTTCTAAATTTCAATTGGGTGCTGGAGATTCCAAGTTCACTTTGTCACTTGAAGCTATAGCAAAGTTTCTCGAGATCGCATGATGATTTTTACCGAAGCTCAATTTGGTCACAGATGGTTAGGGGAAGAAGAAGACAACGCGAAAGAGAGAGAGGCAGAGATGCAAGTAAGAGTTAATGGAAGAAAAAAAAACTTTTCAAAATAACACACGTCAGGAATCTCTGGCATTTGTCAGGGAGGGGTTACATCTAGATATAATGTAAAACTCACTGAAGGCATTTACGATGTAGCTCAGCTTGATATTTGGTTCCTAGAAGAGGTTTAAATTTAAACTGCACTGACTCAGTGTAGTCAAGGAACCAAACGTAGCCTAACTGGGAATTATGGAGAAAATTTCCTAATTAACAGGAGTTCATGTACAGTGATCATTAATTGGTCATTCATGTTGTTTTTATGAAGATTCTGTTTAGTTGGTGATTTGTATCTTATTTATTTATTTTGAAACTTGTTGAATTTAAAAATAAAATAATGGATGAGACCTTTTTCTTATTCAAGAGAATTGACTCCAGTTATCCCCTTTTCAAAGGGAGTTGTGTTGGAATTAGAGCAATTGGTTCATGGCATGTCTTCTCTAATAGGCACAAAAGACATATTTGTTATTCATTGAGTATGGTTCCCGTTGAAACTTGGCCAAAATCAAATTGTTATGTATTTAAAAAATATTGCTTATTAAGTTAACTGTTTTGACTAATGCTACATACAGTCGTAGAATGTGCAAGTATCGTATAGTTGCTTTGAAAAAAAGTGGAGTCCACTATTAAAAAATTAATTTTTTTATGTAAGTCCTGTATTTATATACTTTTTTCAAAGTGATTGTGCGGTACTTGCAAATTCATGATTGTGACTATCATTTCTTAGATTTGAATTTGAGAACTGTTTAATGTTTCTATAGTTAAGTCTCAATTATAATGCCACTAAAAGGGTCAGACAATTCATATGCTTGTTGATAGTCTATTCCTAATTTTCATTCTCCATTCTGGTTGAGTTTGCTAAGTTGGTTGGACTTCTTTGTTCTATTTCCAATAGCCCCAAGGTATCTATTAACTTGAGGTTGTGTGGCGATGCTATGTAGGAAATGTTGATATTTATGATGCTCTCAAGATATTTCCAGATTTTCAATTTCATTGAATTTAATCTTCATTTAACTCCAATGTTTCCTCTATATTGGTAGTGTCATATATATTATTGTGGTCATTCATGCTGTTTTGATGGAGATTCTATTTAATTGGTGATTTATATCATATCTATTTATTTATTTTAAAACTTGAATTTAAAAAGTATGGATGGAGGAAACTTTTTCTTTATTGAATAGAATCAACTCCACTCACTACTTTCTAAAGGTAAGTTGCTTTAGAATTAGACCAATTCGATTATGACACATGTCCTCTAATAGACATAAAAGACATACATTTATTATTCATTTAGTATACTTCTTATTCAAAGTAGTTTGAAATGAAGTCGTCATATATCTTAAAAAGTTCTGCATATTAAATTAATGGTTTTAAAATGCATTACTTTCCCTTCTTCTCTTTTTTGAATTCTTTGCTTTCAGTTATCTTGATAATTGAAGTTCAAATGATTCATTATTAGGTGATCTGAAAATGCATATCGTTGTGTACATATGTTTACCTAGATAATGATATATCATCGTTATATTATATAAAATCATAGCATCATAGTGGTACTATACTTGATTTCCAAAACTGGTTGATGATTAAACATTAAAATCTCAATTACAATGTTGCTAAAAGGATCATAAAACAGTTTTTATGCTTGTTGATGGTGTGTTCTTAATTTTCATTCTCCATTTTCCTCAGCTCAATTTGGTCTGCCAAGTTGCTTGGACTTTTTCCTTCTAGTTTTGATTGCCTCGAGGTAAACAACAATACATTGAATGTACCTATTTCAATGGTTGATTTTTGCCAGCTGAAACATATAATTGGATCGAAAAGGTTTTTGAATGGGTATGACGAGTGGATTTCAATAATTACTATTGATTCACATCATCCCACTCTAATTTTCTATTCATACAAATTAAATTCTCAAACATTTTGACATGTTTGTTGTTCGTTAAAAGGGGGTGCTATATACAGAGAAAAGCTTTTCATTAAACACTTTCAATAGATATACTCAACAATTAACATGTATTATTAATGTGTAGCTAGAAAGGCATTTTATGGAGAAAATTAATTTTTAAATATTCATTGACTGGGAGTATAATACACGTCTACATAGTTGTTTTATTTGTATGTTCTTGGATCTTATACCATTTAAATCCTAGTATTATTCTTCTATTTCTCAACTCATTTGTTATAATTGAAATTATGGATGGCTTCACATCTATAAATTATCCATCCTAACATAGTTTGATTTTGTTCTTTGTCAAGGTTTGTCCTTATTATGAAGTAATATTGGAAATTTTTGTAATATTTAAAATGATCATTACTTAGGTATTTCTTGTGTTGTTGTGTTATTCATGTGTGATAGGTTGATTTTTTAGGCATATGTTCTCTTGTTATCATGAATTTATTTATTTCCATAGAAGAAAATGATTTAAAGAATTACACATAAGATTTTCCTCAAAGTGGGGAATTCAATGGATATGTTTGTAATATTTCTTATTTCCTTTTAGAAACAAATTTTGGTTTTGCGTGTTGTTCATTGATTCTCCTAACTCTGGTTTTGGGCTATTATGTCCATTTCTCATAAGTATTATTCCATTCCTTATATTAATGAAAAGTGGTAAGGCCAAATTAATAGATTAGTAAAGTTTCATCTACATAATATTAGAAAACTTCCTCTTATTCTAATAACTTTAGTCCTTCTTTAAATGATTCCCAAGGCGGTGAAAACAGTCTAGAGTAAACAACTGGTATAGGGCTCTTCCATAAAAAAGAAATGAAGATTTACAACGGAAAAGAAGAGAAAGATATGATCAAGAAAGAACTTCTAACAATGATATTGTTCAAAGATAAGAATACAATTTGTCCCAACCAATTCTTCTTAATGAAACAGATGTGTTAAAAGGTGATGTAGAGTTGATGGAGGATAAGGAGATTAGGCCACTACAAAACAAATGACAGCGCATTTTTCATGCTGATGTTGGGACCAACGACTTGTCCTTCACAGAACATATTGAATTTTGTTCTAATCTCAATATTCTTGAAATTTTCTATCAGCAAATAAACATAGTTACGAACTTTATAAATGTCAAATGTCTTTGCTTGAACAATGCCATGGTGTCTTTGACGCCTACGAAAACAAATTTATGTATAGAAAATACAAACACACTTGATCAATTTCCGGTCGAACAAGTCTATTGTTTATCCTTTGTTTTCTGCTGGACTTTTTCATGAAGCATTCTTTTGTTTTATTCGGCATAATAAACATTTTATTCAATAGGCTGTCTGTCTTGTTCAATGCCAGTCCACTTTTGACAAAAAGATATCAGCACTTTCTTGAGTTAAGGAAGATGTATAGAATTGGGTGTTACTTGTTTTCCTCTTCTTTCTTCCTTTTAGTCCTCATTATTCAAAGAAACCTTTGTTGAAAATCTTCACACCTTTAAGAGTTTGCTTTTGTTCTTTGGTATTTTTTTTTTTTTTTTTTTTTTGCCATGGGAAAGATAGCCTTAAACAAATACTACAAGCTATGCTATCTTAGGCAACTTTGTTACCATCAATTCTGTGCTGCAAATATTATGATGCAAAAATATTCTAACATGAGACAAATGGTTTCTGCTATGCCGACGGGACAATTCCTTAATCATAAATGATGTTTTTGACCAGTTTTACCATTTGTTTATCTCTAACATAGCTGAATCTGCCAAATTTCTTAGTTATATTTGCACATATAATAACACATTTTCTTTTTCATCTTGTAGGATTAAATTTAATAGAAATTTGTGTAGAAGGGACAAGGAAATTTATACATTTTAAGCTCAAGGTCAAATATATCATTACATTAATGACTTGGTCCCTTTGGATGGACGTCCTTCTTATTTACAATTGTATTTTTATGATACTGAACACAAATTGAAGAATCATATTTGTGACTCGGGAAGGTTAGATTCATCGACTATTCTTGAACTAATGGCTATTCCCCATATGAATCCATATCCCGCTTTCTTTCGAACTCTTGGAGATTTGACAATTTTGAAAGCCACGAATTCATATTAGTTCAAATATTGGCTTAAATCATTATGTTTTTAACACTCACTCGGCTTTCCAAGTAATGGTAATTTGGGTTGAAAATGGTGATTCAGAACACTTGATGAGACGAGATATTGTGTTCTTCAATCATATAGGTGGGAGTCATATAGTCCAATATTATTTTAGCTATTATGATTTATTACAGTATCCATTATTGTTTCCTTTTGGTGACACTAACTAGCACTAAGAGACATTAAAAGTAAAGAAAAGTACAAAACTATCTCAACGTCAAACAAGAACTTCGATTGATTCCAACAATCAATCTTAGTAGAACAACTGCTTAGAAAGGAACAACAAGGTCAGGATAACTGTTCTTAATTTAACTATTATTTGTTCCAATATCAAATCTTAAAAATTCTTACTTGTGTCATTTGCGCTCTTAAAGTACTAAACAAAAATAGAAGAGAACCAGTTGTCTCATGCTGCAAATATTGTTGTTGTAAGCTGCAGATTGGGAAAAACAGCAGGTCTATTTTGTTGTCTTCTGGCGATTGCTATAATAGTTTGTGATGATATGTATGTGAAAATTAAGACATTAAGATTGAATTACTTCTGTAATAAAAAACAAAAGATTTCAATCTAAGATGTATCAAGATATAGTTGATAGTATTTCAATTGGACAAAATAGTGCTTCAAAAGTTGCGAAGTGCATTATTTTACACTCTTTTTTTAGTGGGGGCTCAAGTTATATGCGAGAAAGATATATAGAGGTAATGACTTTGGTCTAAAGTTTTGAAAAACCTCACATCTTTGCAATCATGATGTGTAACCCAAGTTGAAAAGAAATCTTAGATGAGTTAGGTCCACAAAAAGAGGTACAAAATTGTCTTGATTTAATTGTACGCATCTTCAGAAAAAAAATATTTAAATGGCAAGTGTTTGGAAAAATCTCAGTACATGTGTATGTAATTGAACATTAAAAAAAAAAAAATGGGTCTTCCTCATTCTCATTTCTTGATCATACTGCAAAGAGATTGAAAATTCTAAAAATATATGCTTCTAAATTTTTGGATCATATTGTATTAGCATAATACCTAACAAAGAGGAAAACTTGCACTTGTACAAAACAGTAGTTAAATATATGATACGTGACCTTTGTGGAATATTGAATTCAACCAATGGATACATGAAAAAATGGAAATTCAAAAAATCACTATTTAAAAAACTTTACAACTGCCACAACTATTAGAATCGATTGCTTCCCACAATAAAAATGTTGAGATAATGGAATAGTTGCAAAGGTTAGAGATAAAGATTCTGATAACCATTAGGTTGTTCCACATAGCCCATATCTTGTTGCTAAATTCGATTGTCACATTAATGTTGAGATTTGCTCAACAACTAAAGTAGTCAAGTACCTTTATAAATACATCTACAAAGACCATGATCATGTTGCTTTCAATTTTATGAAATTCAACAATTTCAATCAGTTCAATGGATTGCCCCACCTAAAACCATATGGAGGATATATATGGTTTTACTTTTAATGAAATGTATCCATCAGCTTATAATTTGCATCTACATCTTGAAGATCAACACCTCGTAGCTTTTTGTGTGCATGAAGACTTAAACACGGTTTTAGGTTCTAATTTATCTGCAAAATCGATATTAACCAAATTCTTTTCAACAAATCAAGTCATTAAGAAACCCAAACTTTACCGTACAAAGAGTTTCTTGAGGCTTCTATTTGGAGTCAACAACACAAATTATGGACTCCAAGAAAGAAGAAAACTGTTATATGCCACATTTTTACAACAAACCCATTTGAGGGTGAAATGTATTATTTATGGATATTTTTAAATTATATAAAATGTCCTTTATTGTTTGACCATATCAAAACAGTTGACAGTGTCTTTGCACCAACCTTTTGTGAAATAGCTACATTACATAACTTATTAGAGAGAGATAGTAACTTACAAGTTTGTTTGCAAGAGGCCTCTTTGTACCGAATGCCTCATAGTTTAGGGCAATTATTTGCAACAATCTTGGTATATTGTAACCCTACAGGTCTTAAAAAATTTTGGGAACATTTTGAACAAGACATGTCAACTGATTTCCAAACAAGTGATGCAACATTAGCAAATATTAGGACAAAGATTTTACAAAGCATTTCTTCTGTGCTTGACTCAATGGGAAATAACATAAACATTTTTTATTTATTAGATGATGATGTTTTCTCTTACGAGAATGAAATTGAATCTAGGGAGATCAACAACGAATTTACAGTCTTGATGCCAGCGAAAGATCTTCTGGCTTCAACGACTCTTAATAATGAGCAATAACATGCATACATTGCAATTTTTCAAAATGTCTTTCTAAATGAAATTGCTGAATTTTTTATTAATGATCCTGGTGGAATAAGGAGGACACTTCTTGTATAAAGCACTCATTGCTACAGGAAGATAAAAAAATCCTTATTGTACTTACAACTACATCATCTAATGCTGTTGTATCTATTTTACTTGGAGGTCAAATAATACATTCACTATTCAAGATTCCATTAGATCTTGACAAAAAATAGCACTTGCAGTGTAAGCAAACAAGGTGCTCTTGCCAAATTGTTACATCTTGTAAGGTTAATCATATGGGACAAAGCACCTATGTTTAGAAAAGAATGCAATGAAATATTAGATAAAATGTTATAAGATATAAATGACTCGAGATTACTGTTTGGCTTGAGATTTGTTGTATTTGGTGGGAAGTTTCCTTCAGGTTTTTATTTGTAATTCGTAAAGGCACATGAAAACAATAAATAGATGCCAATTTAGCATTATTATACTTGTGGCTCATCCTAACTAAAATTAGGTTGAGCGAGAATATACGAGAAAGATTCAATCCAAAATTTTCAAATTGTTTACTCAAACTTGGTAATAGAATTAAAGCAATCACTATTAAATACAATATAAAAACTCACAATCAAATGCTTATTCCTTACAAAACTGGTGTTGAGTTTTTAGATAATCTGATAGATACAGTCTTCCAAGATATTGACAGTTATTTAGAAAATTTGTCCGAAATGACAAATCGAGCTGTATTAACACCAAGAAATAACTCTATGAATGAGATAAATATAATTTTCATTCAAAGACTTCCTTGTAAAATTACACAATACTATAAATTTGATAAAACAATTGATGCAATATAACAAGGCAATATGGAGGATTTCTTAAATACATTGATACCAAATGGACTTCCATCCCATAAGTTCCTGCTAAAAAAAATTACCCTATCATGTTATTTAGAAATGTGAATCCTTCAAAAGATCTATGAAATAGAACACACTTAATTTGTCGCAACTTTAATAGAAATGTCATTGATACTGAAGTTACAGTTTGTCACTATAGTGGGCAAAGAGCTTTACTCCGAGGATTCCTTTCTTGCCAAGTATAGACAAAAATAGTGGGCTCCCATTTTAAAAAAAAAAACACAACTTCCTATACTTGCCTCAACCTATTTTGTATTATGGGCAACTTTATGTGGCATTGGCAAGAGCCAAAACTTCTGCCTAAATAAAAGTTCTTATACAGCCAACATCAAGTAATGACTATGAAGAAACTCAAACAAATAATATTGTTTATATAGAATTGTTAATATTGGCATATGCATCGTGATTTTCTGTAAGTAATCTAAATCCAATACATTCCTTTTGTTTGTGTTCAATTTGTTTTCCCATTATATATGTATTAATATATTTCTTATATTTGTATGTGGCTAGCTTTCAATATGCAGATTGTCTATACATCAATTAGGGACATTACTCCAACTACAAGAAAATGAAAGATCAAAATGAGGTATCAGACAAATCTCCCAAACGTACTGCACAACATTCACCAGTAAAATATCAAAATCTAATGTTGATAGACTCGAGGTAATACACTTTCATAATTATTGCATTCGAGCAAGCATACTTAATGTGTATATTTTATTATTTTAAATCATATGTTCAAAATAAATCTATTTGGATCTTACAAAATGCAACCATCCTAACTATATTCTCAAATAAAATATTGTATGTTTATATTTCTAAAGAGTCACTTTGCAATCAATTGGGTTTACATGACTATTAATTGGTATGCTATTGTGCAGGGCAATCGATTGCATGCAACAATTTTTGACAAAGATATAGACCTATGGTATGACACATTACATATCTTTCGGTTGTACTACTTCAACAATGCATATGTTAGGTATTTGGATCCCAAACGCAAAATCGAAGCTCACCAATACTAGTAGATCTTAAACTTATGAACAATCATTGAAGATACTGCAATGATGAGGAGGGATTACAATCACTTGAATATAATATTATTCCATTCATAGAACTACAAAACTACAAAGACACTATTTCTGAGATAGGTAAATAACACATTAATGTATTTAAACTATTTCTTAGTACTTTTATTTGCTTATGAACAAGGAAACTTAACCATAATTGGATAGATCTTTTGGCGGTCGCAATATACATGAAATTACCTAGAGAGATTTCCTTAATATATGAGCCAATAATAATCCAGGAAATATATCTTATTGACCAAAGGTAAACAATCATTTTCACCTACGTTTGTCCTATTATTAACTTTTAAATTGGTTTATCTTCAATGTTATTTAACCATATTAATCATAAAGATGTTTTTACTTAAATTTTATAGCCTCAAACCCAAATGCCTGACTATGTGGGATTGGTATGTTGACGGTGAATGTCAAGCAATTTTTCGTGTTATTAAAGCTAAACCAACATTCTTTTTAATGCATTTGAAAGTCAGTTCTTATAATTATATATTTCACATTTAACAATATTAGCATCTGTTTAATATAAAATGTCATTGTTTAATTATTAATCCAATCTCCTTACAACATAAGTCTCTTTCATCTCAACCAATGTGTGTGTTTACTTTAAATCCTCTCATTCCTACTACAACATCATTGCGTCAATGGTAATCATTTTTTACCTTATTGCCTATACAATCCATAGCTATTATATAACCAACTTGTACATTCTATATTATACTAGAAAATCCTAAAATGCATACACCAAAATGTCTATACATCAACAACCTTTGACATAGTTTATGGTTTTTTATATCTTTATTCATATTATTTTTATCGTTATTTTAGATTTCTTAAATAAATATTAAGGGGGGCGCTTAATGATGCATTACTTGAAGAAATTATTGAAAAAAGTCTACCTGGTACATCAGCATTAATGTCAACTATTGATGTCCAAAATATAACCAAAATAAGCAATGTTGCTAGCTTCCTCAAGTCGTTACAACTATTGACAGTACATTTTTACTCTTTTCATTAAATTTTTAGTCTCTATATATATTGCCTGTTTAAAATAATGTACATCCATTCTTAGAGTAAGTACAATCTTCTTCCAAGACCTCCCAATATTTACAATCACTTAAGAACATATGGTTCTTTTAAATTTGATGCAGAAGTCAAGATTTGGTGCAAGACAAACATCTTTGTGATTGATCTCCATCAAGTGTTCTTCTACATGTCTTGCATTGGATGTAACAAATGAACCTAATGAAAATTTCTTGTGTTATTATTGTAAGCACATGAACATTTCACAACCATGGTATACATGATATATTCATATTTTACACCATGACATCAGACATTGTACATTTAATATTTTGTTTATTCATTCGAACTCATGTATATATTTTTGTTACTGCAATTGTCGAGCCTACATTCATTTGGATGATTGCAGAGGACTATTGGTAGCTATCATATTAGGTCAAATTGTAGAGGAAGCACTTACTTGCATAACAATTGAATTCATGGAATATATTGAAGAGGTAACCAACTTGTTCAAATTAAGACTTTTCAAATATTTTCATCGTAATACAAAAGGATCAAGAATACATCTTTCTATCCTAGTGATATTCATCTAGACTCTTCTATCTCTTTCAATTGTATGGATTTCCTTTCTTTTAACATTCCCTCTTATTTGTAATACAATGAACTAAACAAATGCTGAATTAAAAAAACTAAAACAAGTGAAGTTTGAAAACTCATAACAAAATCTATTGCAAAAATTTTCACAACTTAAAACTCTATTGCTACTCTTTATATGTAACACTTTAATATAGAAATTAAAGCAGCAGCTTTCAAACCTTCCTATAAAAATTTCAAATATTAACTCTGTTGTTAGAACTTGTACAAATTTCATATATCATAACTCTTAGTCACACTTTACCCCATTCCAAGAGACATCCTATAGAAAAATTGACCCAAATCGAAACTTGAATGATCTCATCCTCATTTTGGGGCAATTCTTTACTAGAATTATACCCCAAGATGCTAAAAATAAGCTAAATACAAACAAGAAGTTAGGCACCTTTAGCTAAAAATGAAATTGCTTCAAGTTATATATTGTTTATAAATGATAGGGTCAGGTTTATATTATTGTATCTATATCAACAAGTAACTTGGATGTAATAATACTAGCACTCTCACCTAATGACTAATTTCTAAAATCTGACCTTTTTTTTCCTTTCCTAATGTCCATTTAAATATGACAAATATATATATTAAGACTTTTTCAATCTATCTCCCATTTAATATAAGAGAACACTTTTTTTAATTTTTGTTCATATTTTTGGATATCAAAGCTCAGAGAAAACATAAACATTTCAATTTATGTTTCTATTTATATTTTGGAAAATCTGCAACTTCCATTGATTGTCTCCAAATTTTTCTCAGCTGAACATACATATTGTTTAGTGCATCTTTTTGATCCAGAAGGATTTTGAATGATCATTCTTAAATTTATTTTCAGAAACGTGAGAAACTTCATATTAATTTCCATTGTTTGATGCATGTTTTCGATCCAATCCATTTGTTTGATGCGGCCAATATTCATTATTCTTTTAAAGTTTTGATGCATGTAACAACACTGCTTCATGATAATTAAGCCAAACATAGTGTAAAAAACTGTCTGTGGTGTGCATCTTTTGTTGTTGTGCGAAAAGCTAAATACAATGTTGTTATTATGTGGTGCCTTCATATTTTAGAAATTAATTAGTATTAATTAATATTAAATGATCATGAAAATAATATTATAAGAATTGCACAAATATATGGTCAATGATACTTCCAATTATGCTCTTATTTAGCCAAATACAGTGCTTTCTTACTTTGTCTGATGCTTTTTCTTAGAAGCCTAATTCCTCACTTGTTCCAATATTTCTATATTACCAAAAAGATATATGTCATGAATTTTAATAACACAATTGGTTATAATTCTCTACAATTTCCTACAATTTTAAATACTTATTCTACTCTACAAGAATAGAATAAGATATTATAATAATGAAAGCTTAGGACCATCCTCTTATTCCGAAATAGAAGATGATGAATAAGAATAAGTTACATAAATTAATGGAGGAAGCTTCTCAACATGGTTTTAATTTATTTACATATACTGGGGATAATCATGAGAGCGAACGGTCAGTTGAAAAAAATTCTCTCATACCTTTTAAAAAAATCCAACTATTTAGAAAGTTAAATGGATGTTGTGATGCTTGGAATCATTTTTGTGATTCCTAGACCATTTCTTCCCATCTAAAACATTTCACTTTTCAGCTTGCTGTACTATTATCAAAATCTATGACAAAAATAATTTCAATCGACCTTTTGTTCTCATTATCATCCATACGTATATAAATATACATAAATAAATTATAACTATTTTTATAATGTTCCTCCATATTTTATCTAAATTTCTCATCAACATCTCCTCCTCTTTGGAGATAAGAGGAATGTTCTAAGATTTTCTTATTATTTCTTAGCAACAATATGGCCCCATATTTTTGTCGAATATGTAATAAGTATTATAAATCCTATATATATATATATATATATATATATTTTTTTAAATTTAACTTTGAGGAGGCTTATCTAAGCAGTAAGGAGAAATCATGCATAATCATAAGCCATTAACATCATGAAATTCACTCCATTCATGCTTCTGATTATAGATTACTCCTCTTTACGTATTGGGTGGTGAAATTCATAACACCCAATTGCTGCATTTATATTTGTTTACCATACTTTATATTTTCTATATTTATATGCTCCTAAATATTTAATAACCACACTTAAACTTCAAATTCATTTGATATAGGAATGTCTACCATATGTCCAAAACATTGCAACATTGTATCCACAAAGAGAATGGATCATACAGCTAGGTGCAGAGGTAAATCCATTTCAGAAGTAGAGCCATAAACATTTCAATGTTCTTTTGATAAATGTCGTGAATGAAGACACCACATGATCTCTAAATGTATAACAACCAAAACTTTTTTATTTTTTATTTTTGAAATCAAAATCACCATTTCATTTCTCAAGCAAATTGATACAAAGAGTCACTTAGGACATCATGTTTAATACATTCAGGAATAAACTCGAGATAAAAAACATCTTCAACATGGTTGAGGGCATCCTTAGTTAGCAAATGAGTAGCCATATTAGCATCCCTCTTTGTGTGTTCAATACTCCAATTTGTAAAAGAATATAGGACAGATTTTGCATCTTCGAGGATTAGGCCAGCTTGGCTCCAATCCATTGCTGAGTTTTGCATTTTGAGAACCACCAGCAGTGAGTCTCCTTCAAGCACTTGATCAATAAAGCCACTTTTCTTACAGAACTGGATAGTCACCAACATGGCATAAGCCTCAGCTATTAAGGGTGATAGTTTTAGCTTCATGTTGGCCCTTACTAACTCTAAGGCCCCGTTTGGTTATACAGATAAAATGAGATGAGATGTTTTAAATAGTAATGAATAAAATATTGTTATGATATAATTTTTTAATATTAATTTTGTATTGGAATTTGAAAAAGTAAAATTATTTATTATATTTTATATGGGGACTTGAAAAATTTATAATGATGAGTTAAGATGAGATGAGTTTTTTGGTTTTGTGTAACCAATCCGGGCCGACCATCTCTTGTCAGTCCTTGATTATGGCACCAATACCTATCACTCCCAAAGAGTCGTTTAAAGCAGCATCTCAATTCATTTTTTATTTTCCTGCTGGAGGTTTTCTCCATTTCTACACTTTGTTAGGACAAACAACTACAGAGGGCATCACATCCTTGGTCTTGGCTAGGTGAAAGAATCTTAGATGCTCTTTGGCCTTAACTATAATTGAGTTAGGATGTCTAAAATCATTGCCATGCACCACCTCATTTCTTCTATTCTATATAAGTCTTACAAGCAAACCAGCCATTTCAAGTTCATCTTTTGGCAGTTTTACTTTCAATTGCTCCCAAATATCTCTAAACAGGTCACATTGCAGGGACATCTTCATAATTTTGATACTGGTTTGGCCCCGCACATCTCTTGTAGCATTGCACCCCCATAATGCGTGGCCTGAAGTTTCTCTTTCAAGTTGACAAATTGGGCATATGTTCAATTCTCTCGGTTTTCTCCTCTACAAATTGTCAAAAGTAGGGAGAGTCTCATTACATGCTCTCCAAAGAAAACTTCTAACTACATTGGGAATCTATAGTTTCCATATGGATTTCCAGATGTCATTATGAGCATAGTCAAACGAGGTCCCATCTTCTTGGAGTGAGAGAGTTTGCCTGTGTAAGTGGTAGGCACTTTTTACTGAGAAAATACCATTGTTAGTTCCACCCTAGGTAAGTCTATCCTCTTTGTTGCCCAAACTGATAACAGTGGCTTTGATGAGGTCTACCTCCTGCTAAGAGAACCAATTGTTGAGTATGGTTTCATCCCATCTTTTCAACACAGGCTCTATCAGATTTGATACCTATTCCACCTTATTATCCCCATAGCTTCTGTTTCTTGTTGCCAATGAAATTGACTTGGGTAACCATCTATCCTTCCATATCCTAACTTTATGCCCATTGCCAATCCTCCATTGTAGACCCTCTTTCAATAAGTTCACCCTAGGCAACATGCTTCTCCAAGCCAAGGATGGTCTATAGCTCAAATTAGCTTCCAAAAAGTTTCTTGAGGGAAAATACTTCTGTTTTGGCACTTAAGCAGTAAGTGAGTTAGGTTGGTGATGACATTCCACTCTTACTTGACCAGAAGAGCAAGGTTAAAGCTACTAAAATTTCAAAACCCCAGCCCACCTTAGTCTTTACCTTTGTTTAGTTTACTCCACTTAACCCATTGAATTTTGGCATGGTCCTCATTAAAACCCCACCAGAATTTCCTCAACAGTTGATCCAGTCTCCTTGTTATGGATTGAGGGAGTAAAAAGATGCTCGTTGTGTAAGTAGGTATGGCCTGCAATACTAATTTGATTAATACCTCTTTGCCAGCTATTGAAAGGCATTTTGTCTTACAGTTTGTTATTTTTGCCCAAGTCCTATCAATGAGCCCATGGAAAGCAGCAATTTTAGCTCTACCAACCATTGCAGGAAGCCCCAAATAATTGTCAAATGATCCTATAGACTTTACTCCAGCAATTCTCAAGATGGTTTGCTTATTATCTAATGGAGTGTTTTTACTGGAGAAAATAGAGGACTTCTCCTTGTTAAGCACCTGACCAGAGGCTCTCTTATAGATACTCAGAATTCTCATCAACCTACTCCACTCCAGTGAATTTGATTTGCAAAAAATCATGCTGTCATAAGCAAAGAACAAGTGACTTACCCTTTGGGGGCCTTTGTCAATAGGAACACTAGACAGACTTGCTTCAACCTTGTGTAGCATGCATGATAGAGCCTCTGCACATAGGATAAAAGGTAAGGAGATAAGGGATCCCCTTGCCTTAGACCTCTAGTTGGTTTGAATGGGACTTGACGTTCACCATTAAGGACAATAGAGTATGAGACAGAGGAGATATAGTTCAGCACAAGAGAGACCCAGGCTTATCAAAACCCAGCTTTATCATCACAGCAGTAAGGAAAGTCCACTCCACACGATCATAGGTCTTGCTCATGTCTAGCTTTGTGGCCATGAAACCTGTCTTCCCCTTCATTCTAGTAGTCATTGAGTGAAGGGTTTCATATGCCACCAAAAAATTGTCAGTAACGACTCTACCTGGAACAAAAACACTTTGGTTTGAAGATATAATATCCGGTAGAACAAGCTTTAATCTGTTAGAGAGCATTTTGGCAACAATTTTATAAATTACATTGCACAAGCTGATTGGTCTAAAGTCTTGGACTCTAATAGGCTCTTTGATCTTAGGAATGAGAGTAATGAAAGTCTTATTAACCCCCTCCAAGGATCCACCACAATTTAGTATATTAAGTGCAAACCTACACACATCCTTGCGAAGGACTTCCCAATGGGATTGATAAAATAAGGTTAGGAAGCCATTAGAACCTGGAGACCCCATGCCTTCCATCTTGAACAAACTGTAAGATGGCCACATCCACTTTATTGTTCCACATCAAGGCTAAACCTCTACTACTTCATCTACTTTCTACTGCCAAACAAGATTCAAATTTAAGTGCTTTACCAACTTCTTCAGTTCTATTTTTTGAGCATTTTGTTTCTGAAAGGAGTTGAGAGTCAAAGGGTACAGACCTATCTCGAGCTCGTCTTTTCCACTTTTTATTTCGTCTAGACGTAGCCAATACCTTTATTTATAGGTCCAAGAATTTGTCTAGAGAGCTGATTTGACTAGCAAGGGAGCAACCTGCTGTTTGAGAAATCAACTTGGGACCACTTTCCTTTCTAGTGTCAATCAAGCTTTCCTTTTTCATCTCAGTATCATTCGGACCTTCCCTTTTTAGCATTGCCCCTTCCTGTTTTGGCACTAGATCCCTACTAGTCTCCATCACGACGGGGAAAGATGAGTTCACCTTTTTCCCATCTAAAGCCTTGTCTGAAGGGATTTCATCCTACACCTCTGTCTTGCTTTGGTTTTCCAAGTCAAGTGGTTTTTTTTTTTTGCATGCACATCTTGGACACGCTTTCAATGCCTGCTTCCTAAGTTTCCACTTTTGTCTTTGTCCCTGAGTTGCCCGCATGTTGGTCGTGATGAGCTTTATGGTTAATCTCACCACTGTAACGTTTAGCATAAAAAACACTGGACTTCGTAGTAATAGCCCTGAGCCAAGGGCCATACTGGTTACACTCTTCTTGTTTGTTGTAACGGCTGGTACTAGGGCAATGGATTGTATGTTTGATCGAATCGTAAGCAAAACAGAAAGAAGGAAGGCGTTCATAGTTAAATGGAATCCATCGCTGGACATTGTCAATAGTTAAAAACCTTCCTCGAATCGGTGGTTTGGTGATGTCCACCTCGATTTTAGCTCTCAAGGTACTCCCCCATCCACACCCCTTCATCTGTTTCCACTTCATAAATCTTTTCCATACCAGAAAACAACTCCACTCCCACTTCCTTTGTCATGCATACCATTAGCATATCATGAGCCTGCACCCAGAAGGATTCCTTGGTAAATACTATCTCATTTAGCGGAACATGCCCATCGATCTCTTGAAGACACACCAGACTCCTATCAAAAGAGCATTGCCTTCCATTTAGGACCTTTGTTTTGTCACATTCATACTGGAACTCCACTAGCACCCTATTGTCCCCCTCTTCCTTGAACTAAATCCATCCCTTGGGTCTCCAGACTTTTGATATGGTTGTTCTGAAAACCTCTCTATTTATCACCCTATTAGCATTAATCATCATAAGGAGACATCTTTTTCCTTTTGCAACAAGAAATTTTGTCACATCCTTATCCACCCTCACAGAGCCAGATTCCTGATCTGTTACCATAAAACTTTTCCATAGCTTGTGTAGTTCTTCCTCCATGATTGAAACTCTTTTCAAACCTCGTCCAAGAGACGTCCTTTTGCAGTGCAAAGACTTGACCTCACCTTAGTAGAGAGAGGACCAAGTCGATAACAACCAAAACTTTGTAACCACCTTTTGAATGATGAAGAAAAAAATTCCATCATATATTGGTGTTTAAGTAGGAAATGTAATTTGAATTTCCAACAAACGCTTTATTTTCCAAACTTGCTTCAACCTATGGTTTGTTTAAACTTATTACTACTTGGCTTAATAGTTTTTGACTGGAATGATATTATTATCCTTCTTTAGCTTATCGTTGTAATGTTTTTTGATTATGTAGAGCACATTTATATTTTACAAGAACTTATTTTTCTCAATAGGGCAATATTGGCTTGTACATTGCCCCACTACTAGTGTGAATTTCTATATACATATATAAGCAATACTACGTACAGTCTTCATTTGAAGATGAGGACTGCAATGTAAATTTAGGCAATTTTACATTTAAAAATTTGAAAATTACAAAAATATCTCTCTTAAAATGATGATTTTTCTCATTTAATAAATAATATGTACATGTAATCTCCAAACTTGGAGATTGCAAATAGAATTTATAGATATATATTTATATATATATATAATTTCTATAAAATACTATCACACAAAATTGTTTATCATATTTCCAATGAATCATTTTAATTTATTAAAAAATCAACAAATTAAATTGGGATGCCCTCTTTTCAGATTAGGCAATCAGGAGATACAATAAAGTTTTATTCACTTATATAAAATATCTCATTTCATCTCATCTTATCTCATTATTATAATTTTTTTAAATTTTTATATAAAATAAAATAAAAAATTTAATTCTTTTAAATATTAATATAAAACTAATATTAAATTAATATATTTTAATAATATTTTATTTAATTTTTAACTTTAATTTTAAACAAACAAAATCTAAGTTGAGCGGCGCGGGCTGTTTGCGGTGACAGTGAGAGATTCTCTCTTATTTTTTATTTATTTTTTCTAGCTTTTCTTTATTTTTATGTTTATTTTTTTATTTTTCTAAACCCAGTTTGATTGTTCTTTCGACAATCGTCGAGAATCGAAGGGGTTTCTGCTCCGAAGCACTTAAGTCAGTCGTTAAGAAGAAGAGCCCTTTAATCAAACATATAGCGTAGATAGAGAGTTAGACAGAGAAGGGTAGAACGAGAGAGAGCGAGAGGCATGGAAATGGAGTTGGAGCCCCGGGTGAAACCTTTGCCCTACAAGGTGAAATCCACATCGCGGGAGTCCCCGTCTCAGAAGGCCACGCACGTCCTCGATGCCGACCTCCGCACCCACTGGTCCAGCGGCACCAACACCAAAGAGTGGATTTTACTAGAACTCGACGTACCTTTCCTTCCCAACGCTCTCTCTCTCTCTCTCTCTCTCTCTCTCTCTCTCTCTCTCTCTCTCCATATAATATACATATATATATATATATATATATATATATTCATTACTGGCTTTTACGTGTTTGTAATTTCTGTACTTAAATTTCATGCACCGGATTAAGTTCCGGTATTTGCTTTAGTTTCGTGATTAAATTTCAGTAATATTTGTGTAGGTGTTAATATATTCATTAACATTTGTTAAGATATTTAATCTTCTACTTCTTTGCAGGAACCTTGCCTGCTATCACATGTACGGATTTATAACAAGTCTGTGCTTGAATGGGAAATTGCAGTTGGCTTGCGTTACAAGGTTAGGCGCTTCAAATTTCAGTTAGTCGATGTTTTGTCAGATTGTTCTGAGGTTATATTTTTTTCCTCACAAAATTGTGAAGGTTTGAACTTGCGCTTGATCCAATTTTTATATGTGGTATTTATTTCACACATCATGAGGCTTACTCGTGATGTGTTATTTATCCTTCACATTGAAAGCAAAAGGAAAAATATATGAGATTACTTTGTGGTACATGTGATACGAAAACTATCATTTCATGTTCAGTCACTCATTTGAAAGTACCCGAGTATAAATTGTCTGTGAATAGAACAATCACTCATTTGAATGTACCTGAGTATAAATTGTCTGTGAATAGAAGAGCCTGATTGTCTAACATTGAGGTTGTTTGATCTGGCGATCCACTTTTTCTTTCCAGCCAGAGACATTTGTTAAAGTTCGCCCGCGCTGTGAAGCACCTCGACGTGACATGGTGTACCCCATGAACTACACCCCATGTCGCTATGTACGAATATCTTGTTTGCGGGGAAATCCCATAGCTATTTTCTTTATTCAGGTAATGTAAGAGTATTACTTGTCCTTTCTTTTCTATACTGCAGTGACATTATGCTTTATGTTGATTCTGTTTCAGTGTATCAGTCAATAATTCCTATTCATGCAGTAACCATCATGCATTAAGACTTTTCAAACTTGCAATTCCTATTCACTTGGTAAACTAGGCCAAAGTATGTTCTCGATCATGGAGGGTGGTTTAGGAGTTCGGAACCTGCTATTGTTCAATGTGCTATTTGGGAAGTGGCTTCACATTATTATAATGAAAGATAAGCATTGTAGAGGTAGTTGTAGAATCAAAATATGGATGCGTGGGTGGGTGGGTGGTGTTCTAAAAAGGTACAAGGACCTTTTGGGGGTAGGAGTATGGAAGGCCGTAAGAAAGGGTTAGGATAATTTTTTAATTGTGTCATATTTGAAGTGGGAAGTTATGCTTGGATTAGATTTTATCATGCTGTGTGGTATGGTGCTAGGGATCTCAAGGAATCTTTCTTGCATGTGTATAATTGTAATACTCCAGATTAAATATAGAAGGGTGATGAGTGGGATCCCACACTTCTTGGGAAGGAAAAATTCTTGGCCTTTATAGATTTCAAGGAGCTCCAATTGTAACCTTGACTTGTACTTTTGGAGGATGGGTAGATGTGGTTCGGGCCTCTTTGGGTGGCTAGATTAATATTCCTCCTGCTAAGAATGCTTCTTTGGTGTACCATTTGGAGACATTTGGTGACTTCCCTTAGTAGAATGTTAGCTCCATCTGAGTGGCTTTTTTTTTTTTTGATAATAAGAAGAATTTTATTAATCCACATAATTAGGCAAGGCCCAAGTACACAGGAAGTATATAAGAGATGAACCTAATTACAAGCTAAGCGCTGTGAAAAACAGCCTAAAGTCATTAAAACTAGTCCCATTCAATACAATATCCGAAGTCCAAAGTAACAATGCATGAAAGAAAAAGTCCTTGAACCCTCCCATTGAATGTTCCCATTTATCAAAACAGCGACCATTCCTTTGGTTCCAAGTGCACCACATTAAACATAGAGGCACCATCTTCTAAACAACTGGGATTTGACGATTGCCCCAAATACCTCTCCAACATGACAATAAATCTCCTACCTTCCTAGGCATTACCCATGCGATACCAAGCCTAGTAAAGATTTCATTGCTGACATTGTAGTAAACTGAATCCAAGATTGCACAACTCTTCTGTAATTTTAAACAAATCCACTCTAAAATCTCAAGGAATGAAGAAAACTCTCTTTTGAGCTTTTAAAATTGAAAAAATTAGAATAGCAATGAGTCTAGTTGTGCAAAACCCTAAATATCAAATAACTATTACAATCTAGTTATGACTAAAATACTTATCAAAAAAAAAAATCTAGTTATGACTAAAATTCCTAATTCAAATTGAAGTTCTGTTGAAATGAAGATGATCCTGGTAAGTTCGCTCGTTCAAGGTGTTCACTGTATGTCTTGTGAACTTACTCACAAATCTTGCTTGAGTGCACCTAAAATAGCAGTCTTGCTCAGCTGCCCCTTGAGCAAGGGTCGGGCGAATTCTTTGTGAAGGTTGGCTCAACTGAACCTATGTCGAGAATTTGACAAATTTCTCTGTTAGGTCCTTTTCCTTTACCTTGTGTGATTTTCATCCTTCCAAAACTCTCCCTGCTACCCATAAGCTCCTCCATGCCTCTAATAGTGATGTGTTCTGCATCACTTTGTACAAGTCCTGTGTACTTGGATACCACATTTTGCGCTTTAATAATAATTTTAGTACTTGAAAGATAAAATGTTTATCTTGTCTCATACTTATAAACTCTTGCAACACTTCTTTTTGATGTTTGGTCTCAGCTTATGGCACTAAATTTGTTTCCATCATTCTGGCCTTGCAGCTGATTGGTGTTTCGGTTACTGGTCTTGATCCTGAATTTCAACCAGTTGTTAATTATTTGTTGCCTCAAATCATATCACACAAACAAGATGCTCATGATATGCATCTTCAGGTGGACTAGTCATTAATGCCTTCTATTATGTTCTGATGTGTACTCTATTGCATACATTATATCATTTATTTGCCAACTAATGGTCATTAGTTTGTAGTTGCTTAAAGATCTGACAGATCGGTTGCTTGTGTTCCTTCCACAACTTGAGGTATATGTTTATTGCAGATTAGTTCATGATCTATATTATTTTCCCTAAGGTGTCATTTTCTTCAAAATACAATATTTCATTTTCTGTTTGCAAAGAAGGAGTGCTCTGAGGGAGCGGATCTGATCCAGATCCGGATCACAAAAAATCAACGTATCATCGGCGAATAGGAGATGAGAAACCATCATGCTTCCATGTGTAGAACCACCCACCGAATAACCCGAGATGAAGCCTGTAACCACTGCCCTGCCCAACATTCTGCTCAGTACGTCCATGACAAGGATGAATAAGAGTGGGGATAAAGGATCCCCTTGTCTCAAACCCCGAGAGTTGTTAAAGAAACCTTCGGGAGTGCTGTTGATCAAAACAGAAAATCTGGCAGTTGTAATACAATGCTTGATCCACTGACACCATCTTGTCCCAAAGCCATACCTGCTAAGAATATACAACAAAAAGTCGCAGTTCACATGATCAAAAGCCTTTTCCATATCCAGTTTACACAAGATACTTGGAGTGCCGGTTTTGACTCTGCTCTCTAGACATTAGTTGGAAATGAGGACCGAGTTTAATATTTGCCTTCCTTTTACGAAGGCATTTTGTGACTTCAAGATGATCTTCCCCATGACTTCGCTCAACTGCTTCGCTAGGACTTTAGAGATAATCTTGTAAACCCCACTTATCAAACTTATAGGTTGAAAATCATTCACTTCCTCGGACCTTGCTCTCTTGGGAATGAGAGTAATGAAAGAAACATTAAGGCTCTTCTCAAATTTCATAAAAGAGTGAAATTCCAAGAAAACCTTCATGATGTCCTCTTTAACAATTTCCCAACAGGCGTGAAAAAAAGCAATTGGTAAGCCATTTGGTCCTGGGGCTTTATCCTTGTTCATACCTTTTACCACACCAAGCATCTCATTTCCATCGAAAGGCCTCTCCAACCAAGCCGTGGTTGTGTGGTCGATGGAATCAAAAGCTAGGCCGTTCGTCTTGGGTCTCCAAAGGTATTGCTCTGTCAAAAGTTTCTCATAGGAGTGGACAACATAGTTCTTAATTTTATCTATGCCCGATATAACCCTACCCTCCTCATGGAGGACCTCTATAGCGTTGTTCCTTCTATGTGAGTTTGCGACCCTATGGAGAAACTTTGTGCTCCTATCCCCTTCCTTTTACCAAGAGGGCCTGTGATTTTTGCCTCCACGAGATTTCCTCCATGAGTGTATTTTTTCCAGCTCAGTGAGTACAACAAGTCTTCTAGTCCTGTCCTCAATTGATAAAGTCATATCTGCTTCTCTCTCATCTAGCTGCTGTAACTCTGTAAAGAGTTTGTCCCTCTGGTCTTTGATGTTCCCAAAGACTTCCAAATTCCATTTTTTGAGATCATTCTTCAATGCTTTAAGCTTCTCTGCTAATACAAAATTGGGAGTTCCTGTGAGTTGATAAGAGGCCCACCACGAATGGATTTTTTCAACAAATCCGTCTACCTTTAACCACATGTTCTCAAACTTAAAGTATCTTCGTCCCTCCTGAAGACCTCCACAATCTAGTAATATGGGGAAATGATCCGAGCAAAGCTGAGGAAGTCGCTTCTAACACAAATTGGGAAAGTGAGTCTCCCAAGAAAGAGAGACAACAAACCTATCCAGTCTCGGCCAGGCCCTTTCGTTTGACCAAGTGAAGTCTCCTGCCAAAGGGAGATCCATCAAGCCTAAGTCAAAGAGAAGGGCTGAGAAGTCAGCCATCGCTGAGCCCATATTAGAAACCCCTGACCGCTCACTCGGAAACCGAGTGATGTTGAAATCGCTCCCAATACACCACAGAATATCCCACCAACTACATAGGCCAGCTAACTCATCCCAGAGTAGTTTTCTGCTACTATCATCATTTGGCCTATAAACTCCTGCAAAACCCCAAACAAAGTTGTCATCCACATTCGAGAAAGAGCATGCTAACGAAAATTCCCTGACATAGTTCTCCACGAAGTTGACTACTCTCTTATCCCACGTTAATAGGATACCCCCTGAAGCACCCTTAGAAACAAGGGTGGTCCATTCTGCATAAAGGCAATTCCACAAACTTCTGATTATGTGCCTGTCGATAAATTTTAATTTTGTCTCCTGTAAATAGATGATATCCGCTTTCCAATCCCGTAATAAGTTCTTCACTTTAAGGCGCTTGTTCGGGTCATTCAAGCCATGAACGTTCCATGAAAGAATCTTGGGCTTCATGGATCGCCTAGATTCACCCTATACTTGTGACGTCCCCTGCATGCGCTACCCTTCCGTGCATCATAGTTTATGGAGCAAGCAAGTCTCTTAAGCTCCCTATCATTCTTCATTGCTGATCTAGCAAGTAAAGGTTGGCCTGATTTTATTGCGATGAGAAGAGCTTGCAGCTGATCCTCATAGCCCTCGCAAGACATCCCTAAACAGTGGCTCATATCCTTAACCTTTTGGAAAATCCAATCTACATGCGGATCAGCCGAAGGTACTGCTGGTGGCAATGAGCATAGAGGACTTGGTGTATCCCCGGGTTCATACAGATCATTTGCTAGTGAGTTTGCCCCAAATTCCTTGCATACCAGTTGAAGATTTGATTGGTATGGTGGCCCTTCATCCAAAGTATTCCCATCCACAGAGGAGTTGTCAACCTCTTCCAACTCAGTTTCTAGAATCCTAGAGAGTGTCGCAGAGAAGCCCAAAGAGTATTGAGGTGCATCGGGAGCATCTCCCACGGTTGGCCCTAGCGGAAAAGAATTTTTCACGCCACTAGAACTGCTAACGGCAGGGTTGAATTTCAAATTAGGAGCCGAATGGTCACCGGTGACCATCAGCCCTTTCTGTGGCAGTGGGGAAGAGTTGATGGCCTGAGAACCCCTGATGAAGTCCAAACGCGGGGCCTCCACAGGGGAAAAAGGCTCAAGAGAGGCCTTAGGGTGTTGTCCACCCAAAACCCAGGCAACCACTGTGTTCGTCGGCGGTTTCTGTGCCGGCAAGGTGGTCAGGGAAGTCGCCGGCAGATTCTATACTGGCGGGTCGTAGTTAGCCGAGTTATCAGTTAACTGGTTGAGAATTTGTAATACCCGTGGGTTTGCGCCGGTGGATGGGCATGGGTTCACAGCTCGTGGGCTTGCAATGATTGGGCATGTGTTTCGGATGGGCTGGCCCATGGGAGGGCTCAAAGCCCCGTCCAGGTTTCCCAAGACTCTGCCCGTGGGCTTATGGGCCGTGAGTCTTGGGTATTAGATACAGCGGCCCGTGAAAGAATTAAAGAGGGATGTTGGGATTGTTGACCCAAGCACTCCCTATCCTTTGACCTGAGCATGTCCAACGCCCCATCCTTTGACCCAAGCACGTCCCTTCCCAGAAAAGGAGTGGTGTCTATGGGAACCCACAGAGCTACAATTGTGGGAGACGTGATCACCTTGCGTAGTCCCATCACCATGCTCAGTCCCAGATCAACCTTTTGCATTAATAAGGAAACTTCTTCTAGTACACCAGAAAGTTGTGCTTTGACAGCCCAAAACACGCCTTCTACCTCTCCCAACTTTTTACCACTGTCAGAAAATGTCCCCATGTCCACTGAGTAAAGACCAGTAGCTTCTTCCTTCATTTCCATGGCAGAACTACACTCTGCCTCAGAACCCACAGCCATGGCGTATGATTTCGAGGCATGGACAAACTTGCCATCCCGTCGCGAAGCTCTTTATGGTTGCACCACTGTGTGCTCAGCAGCCTTTTTGAGGTTATAAGCAAAACCCTCCCAACCACTACCCTTTATGCCTTTGGGAATGATTAGAGAACCTCTTCTCCTGCCATTGTTAAATTCTTCCAAAAGGAGATAACTGCCTCTAGAGTTTTTGAGAAGCTGTAGAGTAAGAATTCCATTACCCACCCTCTGTTTTTTGAAGAAATCATTTCGCCACCTAGTTTTGATGGCTTCCCCCACCATTTTTACCACCCATGAAGCTGCCGAGCCATTTAAGAGAAGAAACAAGGTCAAGCATCTGTTCCTCTTTGTGCTGCGAAAACTATTGCCACCCACTTTCGAGAAGATGAAGATTTTTGATTCCACCGTAAAGCTTCTAAGTTCTTCCATCTTAGAGCCAAGAGTGGCAACATCAAATGGGGTCTTTTGTATCTTCTTGACAGCATGATATGTTCAGAAAAGGCATCCTTTAAGGCAAATGCATCCACTGAAGTAAAACCTAGACGGAATAGGGGCTGTTTGGTTTTGTTTTAGAGAGAAGGCAAGGAGTTTTTCTTAGAGAGAGATGGGTGTAATGCCATAGTGCTGGATATGTTTTCCTTTATATATATATATATATATATTTTTTTTTCATTCCATGTTCTTTCCTTGTTGCTATCATATTGATGAGTCTTATGTCTTACATCTTTGCAGGCAGACCTTACAAGCTTTTCTGATTCTGCTGAGCCTAATATACGTTTTCTTGCCATGCTTTCTGGTCCATTTTATCCAATACTCCACATTGTGAATGAACGGTTAGTATATGCAGGCAGATATAATTCAAGCATGCTCTTCCCATATCCAATACTCCAAATTGTCTGTGCTTTTGGTTTCCTTTGGATTCTGTTGGTAATTTCATGAGTACAAGATCATAGTTATGTATGGCATTATAATTGTGCCTCTTCCTTTACAATCCAACCATACATGTAGAAAAGGAGAGGTAAATTTTCCACATTTATTATTTCCGCAAGTGGTAAAGGCCTTGGGCTTGGGGTTATACTCCCTTTGTGTCTAAAGTTCATATCCCCTTGGGTGCAAACAATCTCTAGGGGCCATTGGTCTGGGGGATTTTCCCCTTGAATTACCCTAGGTGCCCTTGCGGGAACTCTTTGCCGAGGGCCTGTGCACCCCCGGGATTAGTCGAGACGTTGTTCTTGGATACCCAGTGCCAATAAAAGAAAAAGAAAACATTCTGTCATTCAAATGTAGGAGCTTGATCTTCTTCAATTACATTTCCTTTGCATCTCCCTTGCTGTTTGGGATTGCATTAGGTATTTTAACTGCTTGTATTAGGTATTTTAACTACTTTTCCTCTGGAAAATCTTAGACTTAGAGATGTATCTTTTTTAATGCTTTTGAAAAGTAGTTAAATCCTAGCTAGGTATCTCTTGTATACGTCCTGTGTACATGGGCTATGCCTATTTATCTTACTTATAAAAAAGAAAGTAATCTGGGTTGTACAGCGTATTGCTAGGGATCTCGTAGGGTTTTACTCGTGTGCAGTCTAGGATAGATGACGAATATGCTGGAGTCATTGCTTAGTGTTGGCATTTTGGCTTTCCCTAGTAAAACTAAGAGTCCTAGTTTATTTAGGAGTTGTCCTTGGATAAGTTTTTTCCTTCTAAGCTTATCTTTTATTGACCCTGACAGTCTCTACATCACAGAATAAATTCAGACACCTGATAATTAATCAAGAAGCAATCTCTCATGGATCTAAATTTCAAATCTCAGCCCTAACCCATAAACTTTAGGGTTCTGGTGTTACAGCAGCATAGATAAAAAAATATACTATTATGGTGGTTGGGCTTGTGTATCTGGAGTTTACTTCCTTAGGATGGGTCTGAAGGGACTGCCTCGTTGAGTTTCCATGTTATCAAAAGATATCCCACTTAAATTTCATAGTGGAAGATGCTTGCAAGACACCGAGTAATGCCTATAAATGTGCATAAAATATTATGAATTCTATGGATTAAATTGTTGGGTCATCCCACTACCATTATAATGGGTGAGTGATAGCTGCCATTCTCAAATCCATTTGAATGTTGTTTCCCTTTCTTGTCTCTCCATCCAAAACATGCACTGATGAAGTATTCTAAAAGATTTGGTTCCTAGTGTCTTTGTAGTTGATGGACGTGTTATGGTTGGAATGACCTGTCATTGCACTGCCCTTCTTGTTGAACTGCTCTATAGCTAGATACTTTGAGTGATTTTCTTCATAGCCTTAACATGGCTTTTCTCTCAATCACTTGCCCTTGGCAATGAATTCCCAATTAGTGTTTTGGGGGTTGTTGTACTGATTATATTCTATGGTTTGCAATTTTTAATTTTTAATATTTTTGTATTATGCCTACTTATATATACTCACAAACTATTTTTGGGGCCAATTTTGAATTGTAGAGCAACAGGAAAGTCTCTCAGCAATATTACAGACTCTGAAGGCTCTAAGAATAGTCAGCTATCATCGGCCTTAACTGTTTCTTCTAACTTTGAGGTAGTTTTTGTTTCCTTTATCTCGTTCTTATTTTTTGCTTCTTTTATTTATATAAAAAAGAAGCTTTTATAAAAATAAGGAGGAAAACTAGGTTGTTTCAATAAATAAATATAAAAATTCTTCTTTGTTAAACAATCATTGGTGGCTCTCCATGATAAATCCCATTAGCTTTGGTTTGACCATCCGCTTAACAGGGTTAGTTATATGTCTGAAACTTTTGCCACTTTGTGTTGCCTTAAGTTTATGTTTAGTTTTTGCAATTTGGTATTACTTTCTTGTTCTTGGACTTATCAAAACAAAAAATCAATTTGTTGTTTTTGGGCCCTTTTTCTATTAAAATTTGCTCCTTTTGCCTGCAGCCTCAGAGGTCACGCATGTCACCTTTTGTCTTTTCCACATCCAGTTCCATTGCATTTCGTCCTGATTCGATTTTCGTGCTGTTGAGAAGGGCATATAAAGATTTTGATCTGGGAACTGTTTGCAGAATGGTAATTCATCTGTCTCTGCCTTATATAGCTTGGCGGGCAGTTGTCAACCTTGAGATTCTAATTTGGCTATACATATGCCCCTTATTTCAGGCTTCCAGAATCCTTCAGAAGTTCATAGAGCCTGTTACAGTGCAAGAAGCATCAACCTCTCCTAATGCAGCAACCCCTAATGAGGACGAGACATCAAAACCTGAATTATCTAATTCATTTCCTGTAGTAGATTACTCAGATTTGTTTGGAGAAGAATTTCGTATTCCTGTTGATCCCTGGGACTCCAGCTATCTTAACATCTTAGATTTAGGGGAAGTGGAAGAGGGGATTTTACATGTTCTTTATGCTTGTGCGTCACAGGTTGATTACTGTAATAGGGACCTAAAACTACTCAAGCACCAGTCAAGATTTTGTGATTTCTGTTTGTTTGCTGGCATTTGATCCATGAATTTACAATATAACATTTTGTCTTTTGCAGCCTCTACTTTGCAGCAAATTGGCAGAGGGAACTTCTGACTTCTGGTTTGCATTACCACTTGTACAAGCATTGCTACCAGGTCTAACAGAAGCTTTTAAAATTGTCTTAGTACCTGAAAGCTTATTCCATATTCTTATGAAAATTGTGTTAATTATTTTCACATGCATCTTGAAAATATTTTTGACAAGCATCATTTTTGGCAATCCCTAGCACTTCGCCCTACCGTGAACAGTCCTTTTGATGTTGTTGATGAAAGTTTTTCGCAATGGAAGCAACCTATTGTTCAACAAGCGGTATCTCAGGTCATACTTGATGTTAAGGGGTTTGTTTCACCTCTTCTTTTGATGTAATTTTTATGCAATATTCTTTCTCTTTTGATTCATACCCCACTCATACATCGTTTATAAATTGCAGATTGTGTCGACATCGGCATCATCATTATACCGTCCACTTCTTCATGCCTGTGCTGGCTATTTATCATCATTTTCGCCATCACATGTTCGTCACTTGGTTCATTTTAATCAACCCAGCAGCATTTCATGGTCTTCTTTTACATTTTTAATTTGTACCATCTTATCTTAATTTGTATCTGATAGACCATCACTGGGAAAAAGAATTGAAACAGTAATATTGATGGAATCTTACATAGCTCAAGAAATATAAAATGAAAAATAAAAAAGATCCACCAACTGTTCCACTTTCAAATCTACCTAATCTTTAATATCAGAATAGTGGATGATTCAACGTGCTAGTTTCACTTTAATTTGTTTGTTTCTAGTCAATAAACGGTGAATAAATGATCCTCTTTATAACTGCTACACTATGATTCATTATAGTGTCGACTTTGTATTCCTTCACTGATCTATGCTGATAATTCGTTTGCTTTGTAAATGTTATGTTTGAACTAAGGCTCTGAGCTTCCTTTGTATTTTCCTCACTTGGAAACTGACTGCTTTAACCTCATCTTCTACAGGCAAAGGCTGCATGCGTTCTGATTGATCTGTGTGCCAGTGCATTTGCACCTTGGATGGCTCAAGTGATTGCAAAGGTTTGCCTTGGGCAGTTTTTGTTGGGTTCAGTTTATGCTGTACAATTGGCATTATACAGATGCTTTAGTCTTTTATTTGTACTTTAGTTTATTTTTATTTATCTCAGATTTGAGAGTGATTTTGATACAGATTGATCTGGCTGTGGAACTTCTAGAGGATCTCTTGGGTATAATCCAGGTGTGGTTATCGGCTGTGTGAATCATATACTTTGTACTTGTAATATCCCTTTCTCGTTAAGAATGGATTGCTACATATCTTTCATATGTTAATGCATTGATTAAAAAAATCTGTAAACTGAGTCTTGACAACCTTTATTCAACAAAATTTGATAGGGTGCGATGTCACTGCAACCAATAAAAAATAAAACCGAAAATTAAACTCAAATCTTCAATATGGAAAGTAGCATGCTAAACACCAAGCTTTTACTGTAAATTACGGACTTGTTCAAATACATCTTATACATAGAGACTCAAACATTTAGTCCTTCCTGTAGTAGCGTATTAGCATCTAAGTGGTTAAATCCGAAAAAGTCAAATGAGCCAAATGTTTGGTAAATAGATATCTCATGGAGGAAATAGAATCACAAATATCTTTTACTTTTGAAAACATTTCATATAAAGAAAAACCTTGCACATGCATCATAAAAACATGTTACTTAATTATATCTCTTGGGTGACTTGCACACAACTACCCCCGTGCCAGTGTTTGCAATCACACGGATCCTGAACCCATTCCCGTGGCCAATGAGTGGAGTCGCATCTTGGATATGGACGTTGCTCATTAAACTCTGGTGCAATCAAATGATCCAATCCCAATGAATCATACAGGATCTCCTGCCTTTTACCTCTGCTACCATCTTACATTATTTCATAGGCCCAAACATTTCAAAAAATTGAACGCATAACATTATCTTTATTTCCTTTGGCTTTTCTTTCCTAGAAGTTTTCATGACATGAACGTATTCACAAGGTAGCTTTATGTGCAAGGATAATGTGAGCATTCAACATAAAATATTTTAATAAATTTAATTTGAATTATCATATAAGTTATGTTGAACGGGATTTCCAAAGATAGGCTGACAATTTCTAGAATATATGTTAGCTGAAATTTTTCTGTTTCTTTTTTGAAGAAAAGTCATATTGAAAAGTTGAAACAATAATGGTATTGTTGTATACAAACTCCCCTACGAATTAACATCAAGCACTCTACCAAAACAAAGAGAGAGAGGTACGAGTACAGTGTGGCTGGTATGCTGTTTTGTTAAATTGTCAAGACCTTAAGCTGCAACTTGACTTATAGTGGTATATGCCTCCCCTATACCCAAAAAAAGTAATTATTGATCCTTAAAGTTCAAAATTTCATAAAGGATGTGAATCCTGATAATTTTCTTCCTTCTGTTTTACTTTTAAGAAAATTGTATAGTAGGGTTTTGATAAATTTTTTATGGTAAGCCAAGAAGCACTGGATATGCATGCAATTGTTGTCTGTGTGCGCATGTTTTCGTAAGAGTTCTCACCTTGCTCTCTCACCCGGGGAAAATTTAGAAAGATTTAGATAGTGCCAGTTATCTATTAGGAGTATACAAGAAGTGTCGTTGATAGACACGAAAATTATATGTATATCTTTTCCTTGTGGTACTATATAGGAAAAAAAGAGTTTATCATATTTTTATGTTGGATAACTGGAATAGAAGTACTTATCAACAAGGAAAAAATGCTGCAACAGAACAAAGCTCTTAAGAGCAGTCATTGGTATCTCACTCACAAGTTCATTATAACCCTTGGGCATTTTAAGTTGCAACTGTTGTTTTTAGACATGAACAGAACTATTTGCTTGTTCCTGTATGTGCAGTTATTAGATCACGCGTGTTTGCTTATATTGTAACTTTCTGGCAGCCATCTTTTTCTTGGATGGCTCACATTCATGGAAAGATTATGTCTTATGGCTCTTTTAATATATGTCTTAGAGTGCTCGCCATTCCCTAGCTCGTGCTCGGGCTGCCTTAAAGTACCTTCTTCTTGCTCTGTCCGGTCATATGGATGATATACTTGGGAAGTATAAGGTATGAACTCCTGCTTTGGTTTTTTCCTCTCACCCCACAAACCTTTGGCATTTTGTTTTTGTGTTGATTTATAGTGCCTCGGAGATAAGTGCATCTAAACCAAATGTTTCGAAAAATAACCAATCAGTGTCTAGTAGGGCAATCAGCTATGGCTAGAACGATGCTGCTAGAATTCTTAGGTTTTAAAACAACCCCTACATGTCGTATGAATTTCTCTAGAAGGTTTTAAATTTAGCTTGTTTGTAAACAAAATATTTTGGCTTACATCTTTCCGATACTCTCATCAGGAAGCTAAGCACAGAATTCTTTTTCTCGTGGAGATGCTTGAGCCTTTTCTTGATCCTGCCATAACCACCATGAAGAGCACACTACCTTTCGGAGATCTTTCTTCTACTTTTCCGGAAAAGCAAGAACATGCTTGTGTGATTGCCATCAATGTTATCCGTACAGCTGTAAGAAAACCAGCTGTTCTTCCTTCTTTGGAATCTGAATGGAGGCGTGGCTCGGTGGCTCCTAGGTAATACATTTTTATTTTACTTAGGTTGAAATATACTGTGCCATGAAAATTTTCATATGACATATCTGACAACTGTTTTTATTTACTTCTAAGGCCTGATATCTTTTGTACCAGATGATTTGTTTGATGGGAGGAGCATATAGAACGTATATGGTGGATTGTTTTAGTTAGTAATTCAACTCTCACATGCTAAATAACATTATGGATGTTACAGGTTCCCTTTTTTTTTCTGATTAGTAATAAAATTTTATTCATCGAATGCAATAGGTGAAGCACATGTACACAGGAAGTATACAAAAGATACACCTAATTACATTCTAAGATTGAGAAATGAAAACAAAAACTCATGAACAATCCCTCCATTAAGTAAAATAGCTGAAACCCATTGAAGCAAGGTAAACATAAAAATTTCCAGATTTTCTCTGCGGTACATTCCCTGTTATTAAAACACTGCTCCTTCATTTCCATCCAATTACACCACATAATGCATGAAGGTGTCATCTTCCACGCAGCTGCCACTTGAGAACTATGAAGCCCATTCCAACACGCAAGTAGATCCACCACTGTTTTAGGCATTACCTATGGATGTTACAGGTTCCCTTTCTTTTTGATAAGTAATAAAATTTTATTCATTGAATGCAATAGGCGTAGCACATGTACACAGGAAGTATACAAAAGATACACCTAATTACATTCTAAGATTGAGAAATGAAAACAAAAAACTCATGAACTGTCCCTCTATTAAGTAAAATAGCTGAAACCCATTGAAGCAAGGTAAACATAAAAAATTTCCAGATTTTCTCTGCGGTACGCTCCCTGTTATTCAAACACTGCTCCTTCATTTCCATCCAATTACACCACATAATGCACGAAGGAGTCATCTTCCACGCAGCTGCCACTTGTGAACTATGAAGCCTATTCCAACACGCAAGTAGATCCACCACTGTTTTAGGCATTACCCAAACCAGCCCCGCTCTACTGAACACACCATCCCATAACACTTTAGCCACCTCACAATGTAAGAGCAAACGGTCCACCGATTCACCATATTTCTTACACATGAAGCACCACTCCATAACAATCATGCCACGCTTTCTCAAATTATCAATTGTCTGAAGCTTCCCAAGAGATGCTGTCCAAATAAAAAATGCTACCTTCAATGGCACATGAGCTCTCCAAATACTCTTCCATGGAAAAGAGAAGTGATGCTGAACAGTCTACTTATAGTATGATCTGACAGAACTTTTTCCTTCGATACCTCTCATTTCCTCCAATATCTGACAGAACTGTCCAAATACTCTTCGATCCCTCTCATTTCCTCCAATATCCAGAGAATACAACAAGTTGAAAAAATCTGCAACCTCTTCAAGTTCCCAATCCTGGACAGCTCTAATAAAACTAACATCCCAATGCACAACTCCATTAGATTGGATTAACAAATCTGAAACGGAAGCCTGCTGATTAACAGCCACTCTAAAAACTGCCAGAAAACTCTAAAAAGAGCATGGTCACCACACCAATCATCAAATCAGAAGCGAATTATTGAACCATCTCCAACCTCGAACGTAACTTGTTTCACAAAATTATCCAACCCCTTTCTAATAAATTTCCAAAGACTTACACCATAGGTCCCCCTACTCTCCTTAGAACACCAGCCCCCCAACTCACTCCCATGCTTCTGATCAATAACCTCCCTCCACATCGAATCCTCTTCCCTTTGATACCTCCACAACCACTTTCCCAACAATGCCTTATTAAAACTACTCAAATTACGAACCCCCAAACCTCCATTAACGATTGGACAGCAGGCTCTATTCCACATCGATTCCTCTTCCTTTTTTTGTTTTTTGATAAGCAAACGGTTAAATTATATTAATACGAATAGGCATAGCCCAAGTACATAGGGGGGTATACAAGAGATAACACCTATTTAGGAGGAAGAAATAGAAACAAAAAAATGTGAAAATCGAGGCCATTGAAATCTACAACTTTGACCCAAAGAAAAGAGTTCTAACAAATAATAATCTAAACTCCTCCAATTAACGCTCCTTGTCTTCAGATGTCCTATCATTTCGTTCCTTCCAAATGCACCATAGAAGACATATAACATCTTGCACATAGCTGAAATTTGTGGGATGCTGCCAAGGTTCGCCTAACATGTCAAAAGCTCAACCACTGTAGCAGGCATAACCCAGGCTAGTTCTACCCTTCTGAATGCATCAACCCATAATGCTTTAGCGATCTTGCAATGTAGTAGAAGATGGTCCACAATCTCTCCACCTTGTTTACACATACAGCACCATTCCACCACTATCACCCCATGTTTCTGTAAGTTATCTGTTGTCAGAATCTTCCCCAGAGACGCTGTCCAGGCAAAAAATGCCGCCCTAGGGGGTCCTTCTTTCTCCAAATTATTCTATATGGGAAGTGATTATTCTGCAGTTGTGTGAGGGCCTTATAGAAAGAGCGAACTGAAAGTATACCTTTCCTAGTAGGTGTCCACCACAAAGTATCAGCTCTTTGAGTGCTCGGTCTCATGGAGTGTAAAAGCTGGAAGAAATTCTCAAAATGGCTGACTTCCCAAACTTGGGTCCTGGTGAAGCTTACATTCCACTAGAATAAATCCCCAACCCTCTCCATGAGCTCTGCCACTGAAGCTTCTTTTTCACGTGCAAGTATGAACACTATAGGGAATAAGTCCCTGAGAGCTCTATCTCCACACTTACAAGCTCCTTACAAAGAGTGTGTTAGTATCAATATAAATTTCAGTCTTTCAGTTGATATTTTTAAGATCATTAGTCAGTACTGATCTTTTATGCTTGATTGGTAATTGACAATAAAGTAAATAAATAAAAGATTCCTCACTGAGTTCCTCTTAAGAGATTTGAAAGATCTGGATCCAGATTATGATACTGATCAAGCTAGTGTTTGGTGATTTTTATCTTATCAATAGATGTGCTACCAAAAGCATTGATGATGCATTCATTTTGAACATGTTAAAAACAAAGCCAGTATGGATGTCTATAGAATACCAGTGGGATTCAAAAATGCCCATCTCTAGTTGTTTTGGCTGTGCATTTATCACTCTCAAGGTCTGTCATTATTGTCATCTACTATAATGCCAGTTTCATCAGACAGCCTTCTTGTTCTTTTATGATTGGTTGGTAATAAACAAAAAATTCTTCACGCAGCGTACTTCTCTCAATACTGGAACCTCACATGCAGTTGCCTCCTGAAATTGATCTTCGCAAGTATCCTATGTCGAAACTACTTGAGCCTGATTCTTCAAGTATTTTACATCTTTCCTCTGTCCCTTGCGAAGGAGGAGCTTCTTCAAAATCAAATAGCCAAGATGACTATGATGGAAGGGCAGATAGTTCTGATGCAGCTATGAAGACTGATGTTTCTGAAGACGCCCGCCTATTTTTTGCACCTCTAGAACTTCAGAGCATAGCTCTGACAAATTTTACCGGTGGTCAAGAAGAGAACGGCCCTGTTTCTAACCATGAGGAGGCCATCTCAGATCAAATGCAGGGGACTGAGGAAAATGTTACTCACCGGATTCGTACTGACTTAGCATTAGATGCTGGTTTCACTGCTGAATACTTTAACTTACAAGCAGATTATTTACAACTAATAAATTATCGAGACTGTGTGCTAAGAGCTTCTGAGTTTCGGCGTTTGGCTTTGGATCTACACTCTGAGAGTGAGATTACAGATGAGGGTCATGATGCTGCTATAGATGCTTTGCTCCTAGCAGCAGAGTGCTATGTCAATCCCTATTTTATGTTGTCTTTTAAAGGCAGTCCAAAATTTATGGACCAGATGAACATTAGCAAGGCTAGAATTCCCCAAAATCATGACATTTTGGAGCTGAGAATGGTTTCTGAAAAAAGTGTAACCAATCTAAAACAAATAGCTCATCTTGAAAAGAAAAGAGACAAAATTGTTCTTCAAATACTGATTGAGGCTGCTGAATTAGACAGGAATTATCAGGAGAGAATGTCAGTTGAGGGACAATGTTCCTCCTACACTGAAGGATTTGACGAGAAAGTTATCCAGCTATCTCCACTGGATATACAATTGGCTGATGCTATCACGTTGGTTCGGCAAAATCAAGCCCTGTTGTGCAACTTTCTGATTCAACGATTGCGGAGAGAGCAACATTCTATGCATGAAATTCTGATGCAAAGTCTTGTGTTTTTGTTGCATTCAGCCACTAAGCTATACTGTGCTCCTGAATATGTGATTGATATAGTGTTAGGATCTGCTGAGTACTTAAATGGTATGCTAACATCCCTTTATTGTCAGTTTAAAGATGGCAATTTACAACTGGAGCCTGAGAAAATACATGGGATACAACGACGGTGGATGCTTCTTCAAAGACTGGTAACCGCTTCAAGCAGTGGTGATGAAGGGGCAGGCTTTGTGATCAATATCAACAATGGTATTCGTTATGGAAATTTAGTTCCACCTTCAGCCTGGATGCAGAGAATATCTACCTTTTCAAGATCTGCATTCCCTCTGGTCAGATTTCTTGGTTGGATGGCAGTCTCTCGTAATGCGAAACAGTACATGAAGGACCGTCTTTTCCTTGCTTCAGATCTGTCACATCTGACATACTTACTGTCAATATATGCAGATGATCTAGCCCTAGTAGATAATGTTGTCAATCGAAAGTATGAATATGTAAAGATTGAAGAGTCAGGAGACAAAAAAATTTCTTCAGATAGAAAAGGATTTGCTAATGAACATTATGAGGACCAATCTTTCCGTGTCATCTATCCTGATCTCAGTAAGTTTTTCCCTTCGATGAAAAAACAATTTGAAGCTTTTGGGGAGATCATTTTGGAGGCAGTTGGGTTGCAACTGAGATCATTTTCTTCAAATATGGTGCCTGATATCTTGTGTTGGTTTTCTGAGTTGTGTTCCTGGCCGTTTTCTCATGGGGACAAAATTGCTTCTCAAAATGGTTCCAGTAAATGGAAAGGTTATGTTGCAAAGAATGCCAAAGCTGTAATTCTTTATGTACTTGAAGCCATTATAACTGAGCATATGGAAGCGATGGCACCTGAGATACCTAGAGTAGTGCAGGTGCTGGTATCACTTTGTGGAACTGGATACTGCGATGTATCATTTCTTGACTCTGTACTGCGTCTGTTGAAACCAATTGTTTCATATTCTTTACATAAAATGTCTGATGAGGAAAGATTACTGCCTGATGATTCTTGTCTTAATTTTGAGTCATTATGCTTTGAAGAGCTTTTAGACAATATCAGACAAAAGAAAGAGGATCAAAATAGTTCTGCAGAAAAAGTGTGCAGCCAAGCATTGACAATTTTTATTTTGGCTTCTGTCTTCTGCGATTTGTCCATTCAATGCAAAAGGGAAATTTTGCAGTCCTTGATTATTTGGGCTGATTTTACTGCATTTGAGCCAACAACTTCTTTCCATGACTATCTATCTGCATTCCAGAGGGTAATTGAAAGTTGCAAAGCTGTGTTAGTTCAAACTTTGAGAATGTTTGGTGCTATCCCTCTTCAGTTGCCCCCCTTTTCTGATGCGATGAGCAGTCCACTCCCTGGTACTAGCTTGGGATCGCATGCATGGTTTCTCAGTGATGTCTGCCATAGCTCATGTCTGAATGAGGATTCTGAGAAGTTAGGAAATGAAAGCTCTAATGCTGCTATTGTGAATGAAAAGGTTTATCATTTGTCATCAGAGGAAATAGCAGAATTTTCTAAAGATTTGGAAGCTTTAATTTCCAAGCTGAACCCTACTGCCGAGCTCTGCTGGAATCTTCACCCCCAACTGGCTAAGAAATTGACTATTTCTTTGGCAGAGTGTTTTATGTACTCTAGATGCTTATCTTTGATTGCACAGCAGGTTCACAATGCTGCAGAGGATGACAGTAAAAGTCATTTTCCGTTTCATTCAGCTGACCAGTTCTCGGATCATTGGAAGACTGCTCTAGAAGGACTTGCTGAACTCATAATGATACTCCAAGCAAACAGCTGCTGGGAAGTTGCTTCCGTGATCCTTGATTGCCTACTTGGAGCACCGGACTGTTTTTCCCTGGATAATGTGATTGCTTCTATCTGTTCTGCAATTAAAAGCATTTCTTGCAGTGCACCAAAAATTTCATGGCGCTTGCAGACTGATAAATGGTGTTCGATTTTACTTGGAAGAGGTATCAATACTCTTCATGAAAGTGTGGATCATCTGGTTGACTTGTTCTGTACAATGTTGGGTCATCCTGAACCTGAGCAACGTTTTGTAGCACTTCACCACTTGGGAAAGCTTGTTGGCACTGATGTGAATGAAGGAACAGCTATTCGGTCTTCAATGTTTTGCAAAAATTTAGTTTCACCTGGCTTGGTTATTTCTGTTCCCGAGTCTATTCTATCTCATCTTGTGTCAAGCACATGGACTTGGGTGGCAGTGCTGGCATCATCTGATACGTTGCTACCATTAAGGAATTGTGCACTGGCAGTTCTCATAGATTATATCCCATTCGCTGAGCGTCACCAGTTGCAATCATTTCTTGCTGCAGCTGATAGTGTTTATGGTTTGGGAAAGCTTGCACATCCAACATGTGAGGGCTCGTTACTACAACTTTCATTAGCTCTTATATCTGCTGCTTGTCTGTACTCTCCTGCTGAAGATATTTCTTTGATTCCTCAAAATGTGTGGAGAAATATTGAGGCGTGGTCAAAAACTGGTATGGACATTTATCATTTTATATACTTGTGTTCCAAATGTATTTCTGGAAGTGTGAGAGCATGCTTTTGAATCTTGTTTTTCCTTTTTCAACTTATCCTTCTTTAGATAGTAAGCTTGGGGATCTGGAGAAAAAGGCTTGCCAAGTCTTGTGTAGATTGAGAAATGAAGGAGATGAAGCTAAACATGTAAGTGATAGGGTGAGCCGAAGCTGTGATATACAATCTAGTATAATAAATATATCTAAATGGCTTAGGAAAAATCTGTGTATGCTCTTAATTTCTTTCCCCTTCAGTCCATTGTTTGTTAACATTGTAATTCACTATAACGCATTTACTTTTAAAGGTCTTGAATGAAGTGCTTTCTTCAAGTTCTTCAAGACAATCTGATCCAGATTTTGGGAGTACCCGAGAATCAATCCTTCAGGTAAGATATATGCCAAATTGCATGCTCTGAATCATGATAGAACACTGAAATTTAAAAGTCACTTTAGTTCTATTGACAATTCAAGATTCTAGCTAATGGTAATTGCAGAATGTGAGTAATTTCTTGTTTTACTGCTATTGGCTTCTGCAAGTTCTTTATAGGCGTCTGATATTACTGGCTCTACTGTATACTTAAATTAATGATACATATCTATGCTTGCAAAGGAGTAGGGTCCACGCATAATGTCTATGTTACCGATATGTATATGTCTATGCATTTACATGTCATACACTTGTAACAGTTTGATTTGTTGTCGGACTTACAGATCTTTAATGTTTTGTAGTTTATTGTAATCTTATACATTTTCATAGAAGTCATGAAGCTTAGATTGATCAACTCATAATGTTCTACATGATATTTGTGAAACATGGATTTATTACTAGAGATCCTTGTATTCTATAATGAACACGTTATCTGCAGTGGAACATATTTATGCGTCAATACAAGTGTATACGTTAATGTGTTTGCTGCATAGTATAATGTTTTTGTTGCATTGCCAATACTGCATTGTCTGTATATTTAGACCACTAGCAACTACAACAAGTTATTATTGGACAACCGGTTTGTGTGCAATAATAAAAGTTGTTCAAATTGGTTGTTCAATAAGATCGGTTGAATCGAGGATGGCAGTCCCACATTGTCATTATATAGTTTTGCTTTTCCGTTTTCTCAACTTGGAAGTATTTCTTTATGCTTCATGTTGGATCCCTACAGATAATTTTAAAATGACCTGTATTTGTAATAGACATCAATTCCTCTCAAAACTCTCTGACATGCATGGAATGAATCTCACGCGCTACTCCAATGGAAGTGGTTCTTCCAAAAGCCAAGAGATCCGCAGCTGGGGAAACTTGTGGTGCTGTGCATGACGGTCGAAGGTGGCCAGAAATCAGTAGATCGGCCCATCTCCGTGCTATTTCCGGAAAACAAAGGGAAAGACCGGTCAAAAGCTGGCGGACGGGATCGGAAAGTACTGAAGGGAAGGAGGGGAGGAGGAGCTGAAGCTCCCACCCCACCCTGGACTGTGGAGGGAGGATCTTACGAGATGGGTTTGGGAGAACTTTTTGGAAGGGAGAGAGAAGGAACTATAATGCACTGGGTCTCATTATAAAATATGATTGTAAAGGAAGAGAGAGATCTAATTTTTGCTCCTAGTACTGAAGTGGAAGGAGCAAATAAGGAGGCATTTGAATAAATAGACTCTAATCCTTTCTCATATGACTTTTTAGACTTTGTGATTATTTCTTGCTGCCTTGCGGCCATTATAAGTCATGTCATTGTATCCTCATCATGCGGTAACTAATTTATCAGTAATGAATCTGTAACAGGTTCTTGCAAATCTAACTTCTGTTCAGTCGTATTTTGATATCTTCTCCAGAAAAATTGACGAAGAGGTCTTGGTAAGCCTTGGTGACTGATGGTACTGTCTGTTTCGTCCAAGCTTCTGCATTGTTATTGTGTAATTTAAATATATTGTAGGAACTAGAGGAGGCTGAAATGGAATTGGACATCCTTCAAAAAGAACACTCACTACAAGAAGATTCCAAAGATGTGCCTCAGATTCCTTGTCAAGCCTGTAAACCCTTTCTGACCTTTGCATCTACATCTCATTGGCTGCTTAAAAGTTTGTGCTAGCTATGTCAGTTAGTCTAGTCTTCAAGTTCCTGCTCTTACCTACTGTGGAACTTTCTATTTCCAGCTCCTATGAAAGATGTTACACGCCTTCGTCAAATCAAGGATTGCATTCATTCCCTGTATGTACTAATTTTACTTCCTACTACTTTGCAACCTCTGAGATTCATTGTAGAGTGCTATATGAAAGCCCCATTTATGGTAAAAAAAGGCATGGCTCTAGTACACAGGAATTTTACAAGATATATGCAAGAGTTTTTTATGTTTCTCTACCATCTGTTTGTTTTTATTTTTTACTTGCCAATACCAATAAATCTGATTCCATATCAAATTTCAACCTAACAGTGCCATTGAGGTCTATGTTTTACTCCTTTTTATTGCTAGAACCAATTGAATGTATGTTAATCCAAGTATTAATCTTGTTGACTAAATGTAATTTATTTTGTATTTCCTTATAAGAGAGAAGTCTGTACTCCGAGAGGACATAGTAGCCCGGAGGCAAAAGAAAATTATTATGGGACGTGCCCGTCAGAAATACTTGGAAGAGGCAGCTTTACGTGAAGCAGAACTTCTGCAAGAACTTGATAGGTCCAAGTCTTCCCAGCAGATTATCTAGAGTTTCTAACTGTTATTGTTTTACAAAGTTGGGGGTTTTGCATCTAACAGCAGCTGGTGGTTTTACATATCAGGGAGAGGGCAGCTGAAGTGGAAAAGGAGATTGAAAGACAACGGTCGCTTGAACTTGAGCGTGCTAAAACCAAGGAGCTGCGCCACAATCTTGATTTGGAGAAGGAGAGGCAAACACAAGTAAGAAGCCTTCCCCCTGTATCTCAATTTATTGACATTCTTTGAACTTTGTTTTGGTTTTTCATATGTTTAGTTTCATGCCATGATACAGCCAGTAGCACCTGGTCCTGGTCCTAACTATGCTCTTGAGACACTTTCTAATACTTTTATGGTTAATAGACTTTTCATTTTTCCGTTTTGCTTTCCTGGTTGGGCTGGGTAAGTCCTGTTTAACCCTTTTAATCCCTGACAAGGGAACCCAGCAAGCAATTCTGTTGATCTTCCAAGTAAATAAATATATTTTGTATTTTCACGCCCTCTTATTTGTGATTAATCCAACTATATTGTTCTAAGCCTTGTTTTTCATTTAGTCTTTGTAATTTATGTTATCAATGTTTATCTATTTAGGTTGGACATGCCCAAGGACTGGTATCCATAATTTCCTGTTTCGAGTTCCTTTTAATCCCTTTTTTTCCTGCTGATATAACATTGTCCCAGAAGTAAGATAAACTTACTAGGCTATATTCCATTGCTCATTATGTGATTCAAAGAAATTATAGTTATAGTAGATGTAGAATGGAAATGGATATACCAACAGAAAGAAGTGGTAAATGAAAGAAAACAATCTCATGTGGTCACCACCTGCCCTAAGTTGAATGTAAAAAATTTTCAGCAAAAGTTGGTGATATTCGTTTTTTTTTTATTTTTATTTTGGGGGGGGGGGGGGGGGGGGGGGGGGGTGGTGTAATAATTCTAATCTTAAATTTTCTACTTACGTTGTTTACTTTATAGTATGAAAAAGAGAGTTTTTCAAGTCTTTCGAGGGAGTTTGGATGGAAAGTTTTTCTTATTCATCTCTGGTCTTTCGGAATGGTATTATACCTAAAAGGGTACATTTTCATGTAGAGAGAACTCCAGCGAGAATTGGAACTGGCTGAATCGGGATTACGAACATCTCGACGAGATTTTTCTTCCACTGGTCACAGTAGGTAAGCTTCTTATTCATTTATTGATACCATGATCTTTTTCGATAGTTGGAGAATCTGTTTGTACTAGAAAAGTCAGGTGAATATTTTTTTCTTTTCATTTATTTTCTTTGTAGTTTGAGGACTTGGGGGCCCTGATACTTTGTGGATTCAAGTGGTTATAGAATCTTTATGAAGTATTTTATGCATGCAGATGAGATGGTTCTTATCAAAAAGTGAATTTCTTACCAAAACTTTCAGCATCAATTAATTAGGTTTACTCAAGTAACTTATAAAATAACTGATAGATCTACTTAAGTATTTTATTAGGATTTATAGCTGTGAGTAGTCAAACTATGTTTGAGTGTCCATTCTGGTTCATATTTTTTGTAGTTATCGATAACTGCCATGCCAACCAGGACGTATTTTTAGACTAGATTACTCTTGTAATTTCAATATCTGGGTAACAGAGGTTTGTCACATGGACCATATTCATCTCAAACCAATCCCCACTTCAAATTGCTTTAAACTTACTGGTCATGCATAATTTCTTGCTGCCATATTACTGCATGCATGACATTGTCGTAAAGTAGTATTTGGTGTCTTGTTTGGCAGTCGACCAAGGGAAAGGTATCGTGAAAGGGAAAATGGAAGATCCGGTAATGAAGGGAGCGCAAGAAGTACTGGAAGCCTACAACCTGAAACTTCTACCAGTAGTACCTCAGTGATGCCAACTGTTGTTCTGCGGCAATTTTCTGGCCAGCAGCCAACTATTTTACAGTCGCGTGAACGCCCAGATGAGAGCGTTAGCAGTTATGAAGAGAATGTAGATGGAAGCAAGGACTCTGGTGATACATGTAGTGTTGGGGATCCGGAGTTGGTGTCAGCGTTCGATGGACCGTCGGGTGGATTTGGGTCTGCGCAAAGGCATGGATCCAGAGGGAGCAAGTCTAGGCAGGTGGTAGAGCGGAGAGAACGGGAAGGTAGGCGTGAAGGGAAGTGGGAAAGAAAACATTCATAACTCGGGGCCTGGAATGGACCTGAAAGTGAGGATTACTCGTATATTAGAGGGTAATGTTTGTTCTTAATGCTTGTAAATATACGGGGCTCGAATAGTGATATTAACATTATCCACTCCCTGTAATTTTATTCGGATTCAAGCGGAGTAGCATATTTGTGCAACACAAGCTGAATTACACTTTTACGAAACCGTACGTAATAATCTTAGTTGCAACCTTAATTAAGACTTTCAATTTTACTGCAGTTGAAGGATCTAAGCACTATAAATAAGAGGACTAATAGTCAGTTACAGTGAAAAGAGAGAAAGTGCAAAGTGAAGAAGTGAAAGGCAATGTGAGAGTATTTGAGAGGAAAGAAAGAGGGTGAGGGTAAGAGTTAAAAGAAGGAACGTGTGAGCCAAAAGTGAAGAGTGAGAGTGTCAGGCAAGAAAAGAAACTAGAGCATCCATAAGAGTGGGCGAGGTGGGTGAATCGGGTACTAGGGAGTGAGGAAGAAAGAAAAATGAAGGAACAAAAAAGAGAGAAACGTATTCAGACAACTATTAAAAACTTACCACATGAAGTAAGTGGGACCTGTGCCAGTTCTATGAACAAGCCTTTGGATTATTTATTCATATTTATTAGCTATTAAGATATCATGAATTTGACTAGCCATTTATTGTTGATTTTATTTTGGATTTAGGACCGATTGTTGAAATATTAATTATTTTTGTGATATTAATGCATGTCTCTATAACAAGCTATATGCTCGTGCAAAAGATATTGCTCTACGCATATCCCCATAACAATCTTAATTATGGAAATGAGGTTGACCAATTTGTTATAATTAAAAGATTCAACCAGAGATGTTCCAATTTTAAAATTAATACCAGATCTGATTATGGATCTAGGCGTTAGACCATGGCATGTGGCCAAAAGTGCTATGAAAGGACAACCCTATGTGATGAAGGGGAGTAAAGATTTCACAATCCACTTGGAGGATAAAACCACGTGTGCAGGTCAGAGGATACGCTGAATAGTGGATAGTGAACAATGATAAATATGTGAATTTGGGATAAAATTAGCTAAAGATAAAAGAATGAGCCTTTTGATAAATAATGGATTAATTGATGTCTTCTTCATATAATATGGCTCAGTTATTTTCAATCTTGGGTTAATAATTGTTACAAATATTGGTTACACTTCATTGAGTTTAAAGCTCGTTTCTACATGTTAATTGTCTAATTGTCTATTGTTGCATCATTATATTTTACATTTTCTCATTATAATCTACTCATTTGTTCCCACTACTGGCACTAACTTTCACATATTGAATTGTTGAACTCACTCAGTCCCTTCATTCTGTTTTAGATGGAAATATACGATAAGACGACCATTAAGAACTTTACAATCACAATAGCTATCATCATAGTAGATAACCATATCCAATTACCGGACGTAGGATGGAGGACGGAGGATGGAGGAATGCAAATTTACTCCTGAGCACCTACCTATCCCAGGATAATAAATGACCAATGAGAAAACTTATGGGAAATCTCTTGGTTCCCTTCTACTCTCCCAATAATGGAGTTATACAAGCCACCCTGCCATACTAATCTCTGCCCCTCCATCCAAAAATGAGTACCTACACTTTTTCATAGCGGACCTGTCCCTTGAGATGGGGGTATCTGAGTGGGACCTATCCCTATGAAGGGTAGAAGTATTTTCACGTCTGTTTGAGACAGAAAATTTTGTTTATGTATAAGAAAGTTTTGGTTGCTTTTCGAAAATGGTGTTGGAAGGCTTAAAAGGCCACCATGGTCTGATCAATCTAGGAACCTTCAGTAAGTGGATTCTAAGCAATGTTTTAAATACCGTACCGGATGGCGTACCAGTCAAGGCACTGGAATGAAATATTTCGGTACTGGCACCATTTCGTGTACCGTTTCGGGGTAGTCGATATATGAATAAATTATATATATATATAAATTATATTTCAAAATAATAGTCTATATATGAATAAATTATACATGAATACATATATGTATAAATTAAAAATAGTCTGGTCTGAATTAGGAGTCAAAAAATGAGCTTACAGTTTGAAGAAATGAAAAAAAAAGAAGGAAAAAGTAAAGGCAAATACCGGCCGGTACAGGCCGAAATATAGGCCGGTACGAAACAAACACAATACCTATACCGGACCAATGGCCGGTACGATATGTACCTGCTGGTACAGTATGGTATTAAAAACTATGATTCTAAGTTTCACCAAGTACACAAATTGGTCTTATGAGTTTGAGAATTTTATGGAGTAAGTGTTAATGCCTAGAAATGTTTTTTAGCTTATTTGCCTGACATTTACATCCATAAATCGAAAGTTTATAAGTTAGCATTTAAATTACTCTTAGATAATGTGCTCATGTTTTTGTGTAAACATTGTGTATGTTCTATTTGTGTATATGTATAAATTTGGGTTTTTGCTGTGCTAAATCATGTGTGTGCTTGAGTTTTTTCATGATTTGTCCAAATCATGTGTATATTTTGACTCATGCCTATGTGACATGTTTGATTGTTGCAAATCACGCCTGTGTAATATGTTGGATTATCATGAGTTGTGCCTATGTTGTATGTCCGAATGTTAAAGCTATGCTCGCATGATATGTTCTCAATGCTATGTTTCCATGTACCATGTTTCATATCATTTACATGTCCTGCTATTTTCACATGCTATTATCTCATGTTCATGCAAAGTTTATGGGTTGTGCATTAAAGTAAGTTTTCACATGCTAGTAATGGAATGAGTTGGGCCTTGAAAAATCAATTCCAACTCAATCGATAACAGCCTAATTTATTATATGAAATTGAGGAAGTTTAATTACTGTGCATATATGCAGGTTGGCCATTGCACCATGCAAAAAAAGAATGTCTAGACTTCACCATTTTCAAGTTTACAGAAAGCAACTCTCACTCCAAACCATTCACATAATGGAAGTCACTCACGCTCCGAGAATCAAACGTCAAGATGCATCACGTGCCTTGCTCTGCATTTTCAATTTCACCTAACAGAAGCTTCAAGTTCACTCATGCCCTTGCACAAGCACATTTCATGCAAAGAGATCTCGCACCTTATGGCCCCTGAAATTGCATGTCACAAAAAGCCATCTCACACCTTACGACCCTTCATTTTCACTCTGCACCAAACACACAAGCCATTTTACGCGAGCTCATTCCAAGCCAAACATTGTTGCAGCAAAGCACGTCCCTTCTTTTCTTTCCTTTCTTGGACACACAGTTGGTGCTAGTAGAAAAGTGAGGCTAGGTTACACAGAGGAACGTCACGCCTGCTCCATTTTGGATATTTTTGGTCTATGTGCATAGAAAGGCAACTCTTTGTTACCTCAAGGATGAGAGAAAACGGAAAGGTGGGAGAGAAAAACATTTAGTTTTTGCTAGCGAGTTTTAGAATATGTTCAGCTGACTCCCAAGACCCACTTTTCATCATTTTCTGTTTTGACATTTTTCTTATTGAATCCAAGACTTGTGGCTGGATTCAAGTGTTTATTTTCATTACATCTACATCTAAGTTGTTTCTCATTTTAGCTTGTGTTTATTTCAGTAAATTACCTATGGTAGTTTTGTGTGAATTGAACTTATTCTTAGTAGTTTTCACTTTTTCTTTTAGTAGCGTTGAATTTATATTCATGCGTTGTTGGGTTGCTTGGTTTATGTTGGGTTGTTTGGGGTTGTTAGGATCTGTGCTTTGGGTTAAATTCATTGGTGTTGAATGATTTTAGGTAGTGTAAATCTTTTTTGGATTAGATTGAACTCTTGGGAATGGGAGATAGTGGGTTTCAAAATTACACACATGGTATTTGATGAAATGTCTCTTAGAACGTAAGCTTCGTAATCTTCTGTTTATTTCTTGGAAACTTTGGATCAAATGATGCTGATGAATGTGGTTTAGCTTCTTAAGCGAGGATAACCATAATTTATTCAATGCACATTCACGAATCTACTTAATAAACGAAAGTGATTGAAATAGCGTCAATGTGCATTGGAGCAAAAATTTTTGTATGCGAGCTAAATATTTCTTATTCCCCACTCGTGTTTGACACATTATTTTCTTCATTTTTCTTGCATATCCTTTAACATTTATTCACCATCTTATACAAAAGGAAACAATGGCATTCTTAACAATATCAAAAAAGAATCGATTTTCATTGTAAATGCAGTTGTAGATAGCCTTAGGTAATAATTTTCTTTTATTTTTGGTAGTGAATAAATTTGCAATCTAAACTAATCGTTCCTTGAGGAAATGACTTAGGGACTTTCCTAATACTACTTGACAACTCTTATACTTGGGAGCATTTCTTAAAACACTTTTTAAAGCCAGTCAAAGCACAATCAATGGGTTTCTGGAGTGAAGTCATAACGCCTAATGCTAGTGGATGCAAAAATGTGGTAATTATGGTAAAAGTGTTGCGAATTGCCATCTTAATTTTGAACTTTTGGTGAAGGTGTGTCAACCTGCCAAGAGTGAGAGAGAACTCATGGTGAAGGCGTATTGATCTACTTGAGTGTCTCTCCTATAATGTATTCATAGTTGATTGAAAGGCATGTGTTGTGATGTAGTAAGTAATAGGTGCACACAATTCTTAGTGGAAACCATGAGGTATTCATAAGTGTTTATATTGAATAAGAATATGTGAATAATAAGAAATGGTAAGTTGTGCAAAGAGTTATATTGTAACAAGTTGAATTTTTTTTTTTCAAATTCTGAATATGTGAAAAATACAGTTCATGAAAATTTAACATTTATGCTCATGCATCCATGTTTATGTTTACCTTATGCATGTTTATGTTATCTTTGTGTATGTTTGTGACATAACTTGCGGATATTTTTCGAAATCTCATTGTGGTAGTTCTACTACCATTCTCCCGGAAGGTAGAAGTAGTGACATGTTTAGAAGATAGCGAGCAAGATGGGGAAGCGTAAGTCCCATTAGTCATTTGTGGTTGAAGAAATTCTCACATTCAAGAATCATCTCGAGGTGATTGATAAATTTATAGAGATCATTTTGAAGTTGATAATAGAGATCCAAAAGATCTTAGGAAAAAAAGAATAATGTTTTTAATTATAGCACAAGCCAATTTTTTGAGGGTTTTTTGAGGGTCATGAAGGGTCAATGGTTTGGGGCCCTACTTTTGTATGAATGTTAAAAACATGATGTTGTGGGATATAATAGATTATGTTTTGGTACCATGTTATTTGATCAAGCCCTTGTTATTTTTGAGTTATTTATACTACTATAAATATGCTAGATGCCTTGCATGTTAATTATCATGAATAAAGAATATGTAACCTAATATTGCATATCCCAATGCATCAATCACTACTAAATCTCAAGCAAGGATTGGAGGTGTCACAAATTTCATTTAAATTTTTCTTCATCTTGCATCTCATGAAAGAAAATGACTGATATTTTATATAAAAAGTTTCAATCCGAACCGCAAGATATTTTCAATGCCATGCATCAAATAATATAGATACAAAAAATGGGAGGATTTGTATACTTATGTGAAATCATTTTCTATGAACGCAACCTTGATATTCCACATATGAATCCTCGTTACATTTAGATATGAGATCCAGCTCATCATCAAGAAGTTAACTTTACAATTGAGCATCATAATAAGTTTATATTTTCTTATGCAGCTAGACTAATCGTTGGTTTAGTGAGCATGCAATGGAATTTCTTATTCTCAGCTCAGCCTGAAATAACCTGGGATTCAATCAAACATGTCCTGTCATGGCAGCTAGAATAATAACTACAAGAGCATTGCCAGGACAGGTTACCCTCTTCCAGGCAGTTAATTCCAGGCTATAACTGTCATGCTCTCAAGTCTAAGAACTTCTGTAAGCAAGGGACTAAACATGGATCCCTGTTTAGTCCCGTGCAGATGCATAAGACCAAATAAATACAAAGATAAAGTACAGTTGTTTTGTGTCTCTGGAAATTAATCAAGACGATTTTCCACATCATAAAGAATGGCGGGTTCGCCTTGTGATCTTCCTTCGAAAGGGCCTGCATGCCTCGATGCTGAGATCAACAGCCGCTGCAAGTGCCATAAAGATGGCAGCATCCTCCACACATGTTACATGTCGCAAGGCCAATTGTACCAATGGCTTGCTTCTCTTCCCTTCCCCTTGCACTCTGCAACTCATGACAAAACCACCAACAACTGGACCCAATGCTGCAAAGTCTCCACTGCTTTGTGGGCTCGGTATCGGAGTTGCTGCTGCTCGCATTTGTCTGTCAGTGTCTATGAAAAACTCACCCCCCTTTTCAGCGTTAATAAAAATCTCAGATATAAGCAGCTCCCCTCCTTCTTGGTCATCGGAAATAAGTCGAAATCGACAGCAGACAGAATCTCGGATGCCACGTTCACGCCATGCCTCAAGCTTTCCCCATGGCTGCCAACTCTCAGGTCTGCAAATATCTGGGCGAACAATCAACCAAGCTCCTGGGTTGGACTTTGCCACCCAATCACAACCTGTTGATGGCACAAATGGAGTTGTTATGAATGCTGCTGCAACAGCCGAACCAGAGAGATCATGTATCTTCACCTTCCACCCCTTCCTCTCTCTTCTCTCCATTTCTTGGTCAGAACTATCAGTAGATCCTGACCAGTAAGTGCTCAATGGGTCCACTTGGGGTACCCTGACAATGCATTAGACCTGTTAAAAAAAGGGGGACAAATAGCAGTTCGTCCTACTGAACGACATGGCAAACAGGGAAATAGAAACAAGGAAATATTAAAGTCTTTTCACGTACAATATCTTTCACATATTGCAACACACTCCTTAAGGAAAAATTAAAAGTGCATTATCACTTTTTTCCCTTTTTTGGTGGGTGGGGTTGGGAAAGAAGTATACAATGACTACAACAAAAATGGCTAGTTGCTGGGAAACAGGATAAGTTCCTTCTTTTAAAGCTTTTGGCAACCAAATGGAACCTCATGAAACATCACTGATTTCTCTTGCAGATTATATGACATAAAAAAATGATTTTGTGTTACTTTTACCCATAAAGTGCATGCCACTCAAAGTTACATATACCGTTACGGTTTAATTTGTGGACTAGTTTCTCAACATGATGTAGTCAAAACCATACAAATCAGGAACCTTGCGCATCCGATGTAGGCAAAGAATCTTGAGGAGTTTCAATTTTGCCCTGTTCTCAGACTTCAACTTTAAGAACATCACTAGATTCACTATGATAGCAATGTACTGGTCTGGGTTTGGTGACATTAAATTACAGGAACACGTAGGTAATTTATTTGAATGGAACTGTGTGATTAAGACTTGGTTTCCATATATTAGTCTCAATTTAGTGGTTGATTTGGATGAACGGTACCAATGGTTGATTTGGACAAAAAGGGCCAATCAAAACTTTGAATCAATGGACGATATGCAATGATTTAAAAAGTTTGGTGACATGTTAGAGAGTAGATGCTAGTTTAGAGGGGAAGATTTACTCTAACAAGAAAATTTAATTATTGGTTAGGTATTGATCTTAAATGCTTATTTTCTTTTACTTTTCCTCCTCCTTTCACTATATGGATAAACAATCTTGACATAGGTTTTAAGTGTCAATCAAATTTTATAATTTACTCTAACAAGAATATATATTTATTGGTAAGGTAGTGGTCTTAAATGCTTATTGTCTTTTACTTTTCTTCCTTTTACTTTATGGATAAACAATCATGATTAAGTGTCAATAAAATTTCATATAACAGAAAAAAAAAAAAAAACAGAGAGCATGTTGCAGCAATTTAATGGAAGTAGAAGAGATCACGCTTGTCATATCACCTGTCTCGACTAAACTTGCAACTGAAGATAGGCTGTTTAATGGAGCCTTGAAGCTGAACTATTTGAGGACTCAATCTAGTCACATCTTCAAACTGGAAAATGTATCTTGGATCAGGGTCCAGTTTCACTCTCAAATGAAGCTCTGGTCCTGGTTTTCCACTCTCCTGCTTGTTTTTGCCAATACCTATCCAACCACTGAAAAGAATTATAGGCCTCCCTTCACACCATTCTGGACCAACCTCCAGTTTAAATGACCCAATCTGCTGCCTCTTGATGCTTACACCACAATGAGACCCTTTCCACCCTGTAAAAACAACTATCTCTAAAGATGCATGAGTGCCATGGAAACAGCCAGGTGCCAACAAGGCCTTCAGATCAGATTCTTCAAGATAAAAGCTTGAGGCAATACTGTGAGAATCAGGGGTAGCTTCAACAGAGGTTATTAAGGGTACTGATGTTGTCTGTACCGGAAAACCTCGAAGACGAATTTCACATGAACATGAAGAAGAGAGTGCATGAATTCCAACTGAGTTATAACTGGGCCCAGGAATCCTCAATCCCAGTGAGCCTATAGACAACCTAATAAAAGCCTGAGGATCCATTAAGGTCACAAATTCTTTTCCATTGTAGATCTATTCTCCGATAGCTCAAGAACCCTGCAACATCAGGAGGTAAGTGACTTGACGGTAAAGAAAGAGACTTTCACTTGCTGAAGACATTCACATCTCTTGTTGGTGGATTCATTTTTCTATTCCCCGCGGTTCTATTTCAACCAAAGTTGAATAAGTCAATACTTTTGTAGTATGTTATAAACAAGAAGCAACCGGCAACCCTGTATAGAAACTTATATAAAAGCAGAGAATTTTGGAGTACAAAGGTGATAAGCATCAGTAGGACAAAAGGGGGGGAGAAGCCTTTTTTCCCAACTATTGACATGTGGTCAGTTCATTGAGAAACAGGATACACAATTTGTGCATTGAAATATACTCATATCAGTATATAACTTTTGTAGCACTCAGAAGCCCACATGGGTTTTGGCAAAATTTCAGAATTTCCTGTGACAATTTACACTCAACAACCAGCATGTCAGCATATATCCTAATTACAAATTTCAACCGAACAACAAATTACAAGAAGTATCCTAAAAAATATAAGAATGCAGAAATTCAAATGGGCTTGTGTCATAGACTCTCAATCCAACTTCTCTACTGGATTGGCTTAAGAACATCAACAAAAGAGTCGTTGGCTTCCATATTATTCTATGGTCAAATTTCTCTTTGAATTATTTAGAAGGGGATTAATAAGCAAAAATGCGACTTTTTCCTATGCAATACGTTGTTCCAGATGGCTAGTGATTGAGGCTTCTTATAATTTTCCTTGTACATAGCAAAAATACTAGTAGCCTTGCATGATGAAAGTCCTCTGCTTAATTGTACACTCGTTTTAAAACTGTTCAACTTCAGAGTTTTACTTTGCTCTTTCGAGTCGTATAACATGAGAAACTCAACTGAGAAAGACCGATATGGTAATGATCAGTTGAATCTAGCTTTCAGGATTACCGGTCCAAGCCTCAATACCAATAAGATCAGACTTTCCTTATTCTAGATGTTCTCGTCAAGCAAACAGAAACGACGATTCAAGGAAATCAAACTGCACTTCTTAGTACTCTAAAAACAACACTAAATACTTCAAAATTCAACCATCATGTGTGGTTAGCGGAAAAGCAAACAACAAGCAAGGGTTTTGATTCAAACGGAGGAGTTATAACCCATGCAGAAAAGATAAATAAATTTAGCTAGGGAGTGAGTAACCCACAAATGAAACTAACTGCAACCAAAACAAGATACTTGACCACAAACAAAACCAAGAACAAATAGACACAACTAAAGTCATGCCACAAAGGAACTTAAAAAAAAAAAAAAAAAGTGTGGCAAAAAGAGCACAACAAGCCAAAGTAAGAACATATATCACACAACAAGAGCCATCTTCACCTCAAAAATGCGCAGTTGAATTCATAGCTCCAATTCTTCACAAGAACAACCATTTGAGAAATGAGAATGAGATCCAGCTCACCCTTTCTCTCTGCCTGAATATCTAAACAAGTGGGCATTCGCGTCTCTAACTCTTGTAAGCAAGAATGTGGGAATTTACAGACAAAAACTATTGTGGGGACTGGTGAGGGATCAGTTCGTTGAACAAACAAACCCAATAATGAACTTTGACTTGCATCCAAGACTGAGAAATCAAAAAGAAAAAAAGAACAGTACGTACACTCTTGCGCTGATCACGACGACAACCCCAAATCGCTTCTCTCTTTCTCGCGTCGCGCTAGCCGAAGAAACAATAATATATTATGCTTTTCTACCGATCATGCATTATTTGTCACGGAATAGACGGAGAAATTGAAGGGAATTATCCTTTATTTGTATTAGTTTTTTGGTGCAGAGAACTAGAAGGTAGAAGCAGAGGCTGACAATGATGGGAAGGGGATCTCCGCACTTCACCTGAAAAGTTAAATTAATACCGTTCAAAAATAAAATATGGATATTTTTAGCATTATATTTCTTAACAATTAAATAAATAAAATTTTATTTTTTTTATTGATTTTTATTATAAGAGAGAGTGAAACATGAAACAAATTCGATAATATTTATTATTTATTTAATATTATTTAAAATATTCTATGTGCATTAATAAATATTATCCAATTTATTTTATTTCCTTCTCTCTTTTATTTTCGATTTTTAAATTGGAAAAAAAACTTGATTAAATTTTAAGGACAATTGGGTAGAGATGAGAATTTTAAGTTTGAGATAAAAGTTTAAAATATTATTTTTTAGTATTATAATTATTTTGAGATTTGAAAAAGTTGAATTGAAATTTGAAAAAATTTAATTGTTTATTATATTTTGGATAAGAATTTGAAAAAGTTATAACGATGATACGAGAATTTTGAATTTGAAAAGAGAATTCTCTACTCCCAAACCTGCCTTAAGAGTTGGTTTGAATTTAGAGATAAGATGAAATGGTTTTAGATAAAAAATAAAAATTAAATAAAATATTATATTTTAATTTTATTATTATTTTAAATTTTAAAAAAAATTAAATTGAAATTTGAAAAATTATATATTTTTAAGTATATTTTATATAAAAATATAAGATCAAGAAATTATTTTCAAATATAATCCAATCTAAAAGTCATTGTTGTGTTTTAAAATTAAAAATTTTAATCTAATCAAACAATTCAAGATAATATTTTTTACAATAAAAATATGACAATAAGAGGAAGCACATTCTCTAGGCTGAGGCAATAAGATCCGCCCACGTGGCGTTTTATATGGAGGGTCATAAATTTTCAACAATTTAGAAATCGGATTTTAGGGAATCGAATAGTACAAATTTGTAGTTGCTAAACTTTCTATTTAATTATTATTTAACAAAATAAATAATACGAGGAAAAGGAAGAGAGAGACAGGGATCGTGATTACAGCTGTAATCAAGCAAAAGTCTCTTTACCAAGAGTATAGTGGAATCGCTAGCCGACACAGTAGTAGTCCACGTCTGCCTTTTTATTTTTCATTTTTTTTTTTAAAAATTATAATTATAGTCGAACAAATATTACATAACCATTTAAAAAAATTATATAAATATAAAATTTATATGAAAAAATAATCATCCTTTAAAAATAGATTTTACTCTTCCCTAAAATAATTATACGATATTTATACCCTCCACGATTGTATATAATATTATTATTTTTATATTACTTTATCTTCTTATTTCTTAACCACCAATTCCCGCGTTTAATATTTGTGTCTTTTTTAGTCTTCTATTTTTTATTTTTTAATATTTTTAAAATAATATATAAAAATACTTTAAAATAATAAAAAATCTACACTGTCGGTACCAAATTCAGTATCTTTTATCGATAGCTCCAACATCATCCTTAATATTTTCTTATTATCCTTCTCTAGTATTAATGTATTTTTACTTGTAATAATAATAATAATAATAGCATGTTTATCCCTTTTAACAAAAATCAACTTTTAGAATATTTAATTCCTAACTTTTCACCTCTTTAATTTTTTTTAATTATTATTATTAATATTATTGTTACCCTAGTTGTAGGCAATGAAGTATGAACACAGAAGCTCCAAGAGCTCATTTCATGCTTTCTTGTCCTTATCAAGACAAAGACAAAGACAAGTTGAATTAAGATTTTGAGATTTGTGCATTTATTGTATTTTTAATATAAATTTTTGATTTAATTTTTGAGTGGCTACCATTTCATGCTTTCTACATAATTAATGAGCTTTCTTTTCTTGTTTTTTCTATTTTTATTCCATATTACAACAAATTTTGGCTCTATGATAGTGATTTGAGGTTTTATTTGTGCTTTCTTGAAATTATGGTCTTGTTTTGTACCCTACAAAATACAAATAATTGGAGTTTTGCAAAATTTTATGAGATAGCCATATATGGTAAGCTATCCAAATATTTGTGGATCCTCTTTTTTAGACAATATTATTGATAAAAGAAATTTTCTTTTATCTTTTTTTCATTTACTTGACCACAAATAATATAACTTTTCATGTTGGGACCCACTTTTTGTCAAATGAATTGTACAAAATTTACAAATCCTAGGCTTGCACAAATTATTTTTTTTAAGTAATGCTACATATAGTCGTAGAATGCGTAAGCGCTATATAATTATTTTAAAAAAAAGTGAGATCCATTATTAAAAAATTAGTTTTTTATGTAGATTCTGTATTTACTCACTTTTTTTAAAGTGATTTTGCAACGTTTACATACGACATAACTGCAAATATCATCTCTATGATCTTTTTTATTTCTCTAGTAGACAAGATTTCAATTCATAAGGTTCAATTTTTTATTTTTTTTATCAAGTACCAATGAAGTTTTTTTTAGTGTAAGTATATTTATAAAAGTCATTACTAAGAAAAGAGTGAAAGAGAAAGAAAGAGAAGAGAAAAAAAAGCAAGGATTATGAATAGAAAAGGTTAAATCATGAAATGTGATTGCATAAGAGTGTAGAGTTCTTTATATAAAAGATTAGTCAAAAGTGATATTTGGGAAAAGGAAAATCTCTCCAATATAATAATTTTATTTTCAATAAGTTTTCTTTTTAAATTAAGAAAGAGGAGACGGTAGCGTCTGATAGTTTAAAATAATAGGAAAAACGTATTAAATAGACTTATATATATAATATTTATTGAGTATCAAACGCTATAAAAAAATATTAGGTAGACAATAATAAATATTTTTTTATGAAAGACTGAGATAATTCATTTATAAAAAGAAGTTCAATCATGACCGGATATATATAGAAAAATTTCTAGATCACAAGCCAATTGTTGTGTATGGCGGTCGGCCAATAATAAATATTGAAAACTCATTGCATCTATTTATATTATCTCTTCCATTTTAAGTCTTAAATTAAAAGACTTTTTAACCATCCAGCAACAAATAAATATAATAAAAAAAACATAAGAGCTCTAGTAAATTAGAAAAATAAAATCGAAGTGGAAACCTAAGATGGTAATTAGATCAAGTTCTAAAGGCAAAGCTGATATTAGTGTTCATGCTATTCTTCATTTTGTATTTTGTATTTTTAGTCACGCAAACCAATTTCTCATTTTTAATTGCTTCTTTATTTAAATAATTAACATAACAAGACGCTTAGATTGTGGCATATCAACAAGTCTGATAGTGACAAATTTTAAATAAAAAATAATATTCCTTAAAGAAATCACATTTAATGTAAAATATTAAATTCTTACGTGTACACGTGCATGTGCTACGCAAATGGTTTCCAAGTTGGTCTTTGGTGTTGAAATTTTCTCGTTGTCAAATTTTGAATTTATCTCAACTTATTTTAATATTTAAATATAAATATTTTTTTTTATATTTAACTATAATTCACAAATTTTTCATTTTATTTCATCTTGTTAATGACGTGTTTCACACGCCTTTAAGCCAGACTACTCGGGAGCTTAGGTCTTTTTGTACTTGCACACACAAAATCAATCCCAACTCCAGCAGCCCGATGGGTCGCCTAATGGAGCCACCGATGCTTAAGTCAGTCTCATCTAAAAGAAAACTCTCAAAAGATAGGGAGTATTGTTCAGATTAAATAATATATATATCTATATTTCAAATTTCTAGGGGGACCATGGCCCCACCCTGCCCCAATGTGGCTCCGTCACTAATTACACACATCGTGCTCCACATTGTTTCGTGTGCTCTGTGGTTTGAAACAGCCATTCCCAAGTTCCTTATCTGTTGTTTCAAATTCATCGGGATTGGGCGACTACTTTGCCCTTACCGCCTAGGCATACGAACTGTCTCTTGAGCCACTATATATAGTCTTGAAGAAAGGCTGGGTGTCTATTGCCTCCAGACCTTCTACATTGCTCGAGATCTTGGCCTTTAGCTACACCGTTTTCCATGGCTCCCAAAAAGTCTGCCCACCCTGCTCTGAAGGGCTCACAAGATCACAGGGCGACTAGATCTCCCATTCGGGCCTGTTCACCTTCTGGGACAGTGGCCGCTGGGGTTCCCGTGGATGGCCGAAGGTTCGCCGGGTCTTCGTGGCATTCTGTGATGGTTCCATTTGACCTGGAGAACTTGCAGAGAGAGTTCAGCATTCCGGAACGCACTGTTCTCAAGGTTCCACACCTAGATGAAGGATTTGTGCACTCTGAGGGGTATGCCTATAAAGTGGCACTATTCCCTTTCATGTTCAGTGATGGTCTTAGGTTGCCCTTCTGCCTTCCATTGCCCAATGTGCTGAACATGATCGGCGTGGCAGCCACCCAACTCCTCCCTAAAGTTTGGATAATTCTAGTGGGTTGCTGTGTGATTTGGCAGTGGGCCCTAGAGGAAGCTCGCAACACTCAGCCCAACCTCACTAGCAGGGAGTTTTTCCTCACTCACTCAGTGTGCGAAAAGGAGGGGCAACCTCTACGATTTTGTTCCTACTTACCCGTTAGTCCACCTCGAGTGGGAATATGACAAGAGGATCCTGGGCATCAAACAATTCTTCTTCATTTCCAGTCTCGGGTGGGAGTACCCCCTGGGGCAGAGCTACCCCGTTCGAGTGAACTGGGAAGTGGTACTTGATGAGAAGCTCCCTAAGTCGCCGGTGACACCGAAGGAGGCCTGCCGCATCGAGATTGTACCGAAGTGGGTCGCTGCTCACCCGGATGAAGTCTGGTCCAACATGCTGCTGAGCGAAAGTAGTTTGCGGCAGTACCTTCCCGCGCATGTGGCTTTGCCCTAGGCTGGGTCTTCAATCCCGCTGGGGCCCACTAGTCGTCCGTCACATTAGCGATTCGTTAGTCCCCTAGTAGAAAGGAAAGGAAAGAAGCCGCAGCAGGACTCCCTAGACGAGCCGGATTCTGATGATGGTGATGCCCACCAATTCCCTAGTCAATCTTCTGCGGGGACTTCCGCCCACAGGCCCCACCTGCAAAGTGGTGGGAGAGTGATCGCTGCTTTTCTGCATTAGGGGGTGCTGCTTCATGCCTCGTAGACGGTCGGTGGGCTGGCGTCTCCCTCGCAAGCTTGCACTTTTCCCTTATCTTCAGTGGTTGTTGGCGACACAACTCTACTCTCCCTAGAAGAAAGGCGCTTGGCCTTATTCTTTTCCAATGCCTCCTGGAACTACTCTTCCCGGAGTCAGCCGAGCTGAGGAGGGGTGCTCGAGGAGACCATTGCGGGGCACCTTGGACTTGGGCATCCTTTGGTGGGTGCCTCAGGTTCTCTCATTCAGGTCAAGTCCCAGACTCGGATTTCCTTTCCCCAGTGCTCTTGCAATACTTTTCTAGTGATTTTACTGGGTGTTTGCTTGACAGGTCACTGGCCGGCTGTTGACCCTAGTAGTGAGCGATCAGGGGGGCCTGGCTCTAGGGATCTTTGGCTTCTTTCTACGGTTCCACGATCCCCCTCGGCCCATGGTCGACACGAGATTCCCCAAAGGGCACACGGGTCTCACTTCAGACTTGAGGGAGTGGCTGCGCGATGCGGAGTCTGAGTTACAGAGGTCCCAAGAGGAAATCGCCATGTGTCATCTTGATATGGCATGTGAGTCGGAGGTATGGGAGACCCTAGAGAGGATGCTCGTCAGCAAGATGGAGGAGCTAGAGGAACTCTGAGCTACTCATGTCTCTCTTTCTAGAAAGTATGATTCTGCGGTGTCCTCCCATAAGTTTGCCGAAGGCAAGTACCTGAAGATCAGTCAAGACTTCTTTAAGCGGGTGAAGACCATCAATGCCCTGAGAGCTGAGGGGGAAGAGCTAAGGTCAACGCTTCAGCAACAACGGCTAAAGCTGTCGAGAGTGGCAAGTCAGGGACGAGGAGTGGGGTCACGGGTTCCTTTCTGGTAGGGAGACGCTGGGGGTATATTTATTGATAAACCCTGAGTGTGAATTGCTTTTGTTGGACCCTGAGTTCCCGGCTCCGGACCCCACTACTTTAGAGGCCGGGGCTTGGATAGGAGTGGATCTGGTTCCCAGCACGTTTACGGATGTGCCCGAAGGCACCAGCAGCGGTTAGGACGCCTTTGGAGGTGCACCCGACCAAGTCGGAGAAAGAGCCATAAGTTGGCCGAGTGATCCTTCGTTTTGGTTACCTTTTCTACTTTATTTGCATGTACATATGCATAGAACCTTCATTCCTGCTATACTGGTGATTGGGTAGCCTTTGTTTTGGGCTGATTTATTTAACTTGATTATGTTTGTGGCGTATGCGCCTGCTCGATTCATGCCCTGGGCTTTCCTTTTTTACTTCCTTGCTTCTTTTTCTTTTTCTTTTTTGAGGCCGTGTTGGTAGCAAACGCCATGTGTTCCTTTGTAGACGAACTAATCAATAAAGACATGCATATTTCTTTTATGCCCTGACTTCCTTCCCACGCTCTAACTTACCCCTCGCAATGTTCAGCTGCTGTTTACTTGTAGCATTTTCTTTTCCAAGGGGATGCTTTGAATTCTGCTTTTCTGTCGTCATTGTTGTACCTTCCTTTCAACCTTCCCAAGGGAGTGAGTCAATGGTTGGTATTTCTTCTGCGGATTCGGAAGGATTTCGATCAGTCGATCATTCATTCCTCATCTGTTGGTTGTTTTACCTTTATGGTGTGGATGTCGTTTCCGCATGAGTGTTACGAAATCTGCATTGAAGGTTTCCACGAGATTTGAGTTTGATCTGATTAAGCCCTTTGATGTGAATATACTCTAAACCTCGGGAAGTGAACCATCATTCCCAGCCTATATATAAGCCTTCACCTCTTTTCTCATTTCCACTAAGTTTCCCCCTTTACTTCCACAAGCGTTCTGGAATCCTGCTTTCTTTCCCTCTCCATTGTGCTCATACCAGTCGTCCTCAACTCCGATGGGCTCCCTGGCTTAGGGTCGGCCTTGCGGTGCCGAGTCCTGCGAATGGTTTTTTTCGTCTCAAGATTCTTCATGCAGTTCACGGTTCTTCCTTACATCTCGGTTAGCTCCTATTGCCCAGTGCAAATGGACTCTTCGGGCTGTTATTTCTCTTGAGGGTAGACCCGCACACCGTCGAGCCTGGCTTGGATTTTCTTATCGTCCTTTCCCTTTTTTTTTTTTAACTCTTTGAATGGTTTCTCGTTGCTGTGTTGTGTTCTCTTGGTTGTAATTGTCTTGGCAGTTGATGAATAAAATTCTCTTCTTTATGTATTCCTGTTCATTTTCCCTTACTTTTGATGCTTTTCATTTTGCACGCCTTTCACCAAGTTCGATGCAAAAGTCAATGCGCAGGTATATAAATGTAATTTTAACTTGACCATCACTGACCTGTCTTGTCAACTCGACATGGTGGGACTTCAGGGCCTCCATGGGCTTGGGGTAGTCTCCTAATTGCCAGAACTCCTCCAAGGGAGGAGCATGTTTACTCCCTCGGGGAACTCTCATGTGCCGAGGAGCCTTCGTTCTTTCCCTTATGGGAGCTTTCTAGCACCCAGGAGCATTCCCGCACGAGAAGTGTTTCCTTGAGGGAGGTCCGTCTTTCCCTCGGGGGAGCCTTTGTTCATTCCCTTACGGGAGCTTTCCCACGCCCGGGAGCATTCCCGCGTGAGTAGTGTTTCCTGGGGGGAGGTCCGTCATTCCCTCAAGGGAGCTGTTATTCATTTCCTTACGGGAGCTTTCCAGCGCCTAGGAGCATTCCTGCGCAAGGAGCGTTTCCTCAAGGGAGGTCTGTCGTTCCCTTAAGGGAGTCTTCGTTCATTCCCTTAGGGGAGCATTCCCTCAGGGGTAGCTTTCTCACACGAGGTGCGTGGCCTTGAGGGAGGTCCGTCGAGTTGTTCAGGGACTATCCCGAACTCCTCCAAAGGAGAGGTAGGGACACCTCAATCGCACCCTCCTCTTTAACCCTTTAGGGAGGTCGTTATCTCTTTGCCTCGAGGGGATGGGGTATTATTTGGGCAATCTCAGGGCTGGACCCTTGCTCCTTTGCGGGGGAGGTTGGGGTGGCCTGGAGCCAATCCTGCCTATTGGCCCACCCGTGGAGGGACTACATTCGGGCAGTTTTCAACTGGACCTGCTCCCATCTGTTGATGCCATGGGAAAGGGGAGTTAGAACCAGGCTGGAGCCACGTCCACTCCTTGTCATGATGGAACGGGCTATGTTCAGGTCACCCCAAGGTTGGACCCTCTCTCCTCCGTAGGGGAGGTGGTCTAACTCATCTGCCTGTTGACCGATATGGGTAGGAAGTTTGTTTAGGTAGTCCTTGAATAGACCCGCTCCTGTTGGTCACTTTGTGCGTCAGCTGTTGAGGACATCCATGACGAGGGTCACTTCGTGCGTCAGTTGTTGATGATAGGCCGCTCTCCGCCGTAGAAGGGATCAAGCAGCCCTTTGGTCCCCACAGTGAGGTAAGTCGGAAGGCCTAAGGGCCCCCCACACTTCACCGCAATGGGGATGGAGTCATTTTCAAGTTTCCTTAGGGCCAAACTCGCGCTCCTTCGCAGGGGAGATCAGGATGGCCTGGAGCCAATCCCACCTGTTGGCCCATGCGTGGAAGGATTCCGTTCGGACAGTTTGTCTGGCTGGACCTTCTCCCACCTGTTAATCTTGCAAGGAAGGTCAGTTAGGATAGGGCTAGAGCCGCCTCCACTCCTCCTCATGACGGAACGAGGTATGTTCAGGTCGCCTTAGGGTTGGACTCGCTCTCCTCCGTAGGGGAGGCGATCTAATTTGACGTTAGTTCTGCCTATTGATCGATATAGGGAGGAAGTCTGTTCAGGCAGTCCCTGACTAGACCCGCTCCCTTTAGTCGATGCCCATGATGAGGGTCACCTCATGTGTTGTTCGGGATTAGCCCACTTCTCGCCGAGGGAGAGATCGAGTAGCCTTTTAGCATTACATCTGTCTCTTTGGTATCCCACGGCAAGATTGGTCATGGAGAGGTGAGTGGCCATCCGCATCTCTATCATGATGGGGATGGGGTCCATTTCAAGTAGCCTCAGGGCTAGACCCACGCTCCTTTACGAGGGAGGTCAGGATGGCCCAGAGCAGATCCCTCTTGTTGACGCATGCGCGAGGGGATTTCGTTCAGCAGTTCGAGATTGGACCCGCTCTCGTCCGTTGACATCGCGGGAAGGGTTATTTGTATGAACATTGAGATCAAGTTCTCTAAAGCACAGTTCTTGAAAATAATCACACATTTCTCATTAATGGAAGCTACACAGGTACCCGTGGGGTCAGTAATAACAAGAATATAAATGCATATTTTGGGCATTATCGAGAAAACATTCGTAGATGTTTGGCGTTCCATGGGTGCTGCGATTCATTCCCGCAGGAATCTCGTAGCCAATATGCACAGGGATGGTTGCTGGTGACTACCACATAAGGGCCTTCCCATTGTGGTCCGAGCTTGCCTTCTTCCTTGGCAGCTACCCTTGTCTTCTTTAGCACGAGGTCCCCTACCTTGAATGACCTAGGGCACACCCTCCGATTGAAACAGTTCTCCACCCTCTTTCTGTACGCTGTCATTATCATCTCCACTTCTTCTCAAACCTCCTCTACCAAGTCAAGTTGCTCTTCCAGGCGTCAATCATTAGAGTGTTACTCTTAGTGGCGCACTCAGTGAGTTGGGATGTCGACTTCCACTGGTGGCATGGCCTTGTGACCATATGCCAAGGTGAATGGGGTCTCGTCGGTCGGTGTCCTTATGATTGTCCAGTAGGCCCACAGGATGGCCAGGAGCTCCTCTGCCCAAGCCCCTTTTCGATCACCCAGCTTATTCTTTAATATCTGTAACAGGGTTTTGTTGGTGGCTTCCACTTGACCATTCGACTAAGGATGTCCCGATCACGAGTACTGAAACTTGATCTCCAGGTCTCAGCACCACTCTCAGTAATGGTCCGAGTCAAACTACCATCCATTATTAGACACAATGCAGCGGGGCACCCCGAATTGGCAGACGATGCTCTTCCATAAGAAGTGAGTAATGTTATTGTTCATGATCGTTGCCAACGCTTCGGCCTCAACCCATTTGGTGAAATAGTCCACCACCACTACCACAAATTTTACCTCGCCTTTTCTTGGGGGAAGGGGTCCCACCAGGTCAACTCCACATTGCGCGGATGGCCAAGGAGAGACTATCAGTGCCAATTTCGTTGGCAGGTAGATGATCCCTGCGTACTCTTGGAATTTCTTGCACGTCCGCACATACTCCTTGGCCTCCCTCAGGGCGTGCGGCCAGTAATACCCTGCATGCATTGCCTTTCCTGCTAGTATCCTGCTGGGCTTGCTCATGTGAGATGTATCTTAGCAGGGGGCACTATATCCCCTGCGATATAGTAGCCCATCGACTATGGTGAATTGCGTTGCCTGATATCTTGTCTTCCTGAGCTTTTCCCTGCTGTTGGGCACCTCATTGTCATTCAGGTATCGCCAGATGTCTTGTGCCCATTCGGGCACACTCTGTCCTACCTCCAGCAGCTCAATCCCTATAGCGGGCGCATCCACAGTCTGCAGGACGGCCGACTCCAGCGCCGGGGTAGTCCCTTTGCCCGGACACGATTTTTACCAACCACTCTGCCTTATCGTTTTTCGCTCGAGGAATTTGTCAAATCTGGAAATATTGCAAACGGGCGCGCTCAGCCTGCACTACTGCTAGGTACTTTCTCAACTTCTCACTCTTTGCCACGAATTCTCCTCTCACCTAGCTAGCTACCACCGGGGAGTCTGCTTTGAATTTCGCTTCCTCCGCGCCCAAGGATCTCGCTATTGTCATGCCAAGGAGGAGCGCCTCATACTCTGCCTCGTTGTTGGTGATCTTAAATGCCAACTTGACGGCGTAGCCATGCTCCTCACCCTTGTTCCTGATGATGTGCACCCCCGCTCCCCCTCCAACCTAGCAAGAAGAGCTGTCGACGAAGACTTGCCAAGGCTTCACCGGTGGTGCGCATTCTTTTTCATCAAGAAAACAAGAGAACTTCGCAATGAAGTCAGCCAGGACTTGCCCTTTTAAGGAGGTGAGGGGGGCGTATTCTATATTGAATTCACTCAACTCTGCTACCCAATTCTTTCATAAGGGGCTTCTGTGACGACCTTTACTATGTGTGCTTGGAAATTTGGCCAGAGCTTGCGGGTGGTTATTATCAGTGCAAAGGTGAGCTTTTTGAGCCGGGCGTACCTAACCTCCACTCCTCTATATGCTCGGCTCACATAGTAGACTGGTCTCTAGACCCCGTCGTGCTCCCGCACCAAGGCTTAGGAAATAGCTTGCGGAGAAACGGGCAAGTACAGAGCCAATGTTTCTCCGCACTGGGGTTGGCTGAGCAGCGGAGGGTTGGTCAGGTATTGCTTAAGTGCAACGAATGCCGCATCACATTCCTTGTTCCAGTCGTGGGCCTTTCGCAAGACTTTAAAGAAAGGTAGACACTTGTCTGTTGACCGCAATATGAATCGGTTGAGGGTCGCTAACCTGTCAGCCAGCTTCTGAATGTCATTAATACTTCAGGGGGCATGCATATCCAAGACGACACTCAATTTTATTAGAATTGGCCTCAGTTCCTCTTTCTGACACTACAAACCCCAGGAATTTTCCTGAGCCCATTCCGAACGTGCACTTGGCGGGGTTCATTTTCATTTTGTACCACTATAGCACCGCGAAGGCTTCCCAAAGGTCTTTCAGGTGTTGAGCCGGGGTCTTGCTTTTCACTAACAGGTCGTCCACGTATACCTCAATATTCCTTCCAATCTAGGCCTTAAACATTTAGTTGACCAGACGCTGATAGGTAGACCCTGCATTTTTCAAACAGAATGGCATGACGGTGTAGCAGTATAATCCTCTGTCAGTGATGAACGACGTATTTTCCTCATTGCCGGGATACATGCAGATCTAGTTGTATCCTGAATAAGCTCCCATAAAGCTCAACAAGCGGTAGCCAGCTGTCGAGTCTATGATGAGGTCGATGCGTGAAAGTGGGAAGCTATCCTTGGGGCATGCCTTGTTCAGATACGTGAAGTCCACACAAATTCTCCACTGATCGTTGTGCTTTTTGACGAGTACTGCATTGGATAGCCAATCCGAGTAGCGTGCCTCTCCTATAAATCCTGATGTCAGCAAGCAGTCTACTTCGAGGGCAATGGCGGCGTTCTTCTCCACGCTGAAGCTTCTACTCTTCTGCCTCACCCCTCTAGCTTTGGGATCCACGCTTAGATGTGTTGCATGATGGCTGGATTGATTTTTGGCATGTCTTCATGAGTCCATGCGAAGACGTCTCGATGTTCGACGAGCAACTGCTGCAATGCCTCTCTTGTCTCAACCCGATCCGAGACAAGTATAATCAGTTCCAAGGGCTCATTCTCCTCTGCCTTTCTTAACGTGGACTCGTCTCTCGTGTCGCCCTCGAGAGGGGGGGCACTTGGGGGCTGACGGTGGGGTCAGGAACACCTCATTGCTTGATGAGGTGGCCTCGACTCCCTCTCCAGTACCTCCCGATCTGGTGCCCGCTTCATTCTGCAAGGTGGTCATCTCGATTTTCTGTCGGGCTCTTCCCCTTGCAGCTCCTTGGCCATCACCTCCCTTGACTGTTCGGTCACACCTTTAGGCCCTCCGAGAGTGGACTCCTACCGGCGTGCGAAGGATACGTTCGACTACAAAATCAGTCGGATCCCACAAATTGCATCAAATGTTAATGATGTGTTTCGTATGCCTTTGGGCCGGACTACTTGGGTCTTTTCGTACTTGCACACACAAAATCACTCCCAGCTTCATTAGCCCGATGAGCACCGGATGGAGCCTTCGATACTTAAGTCAGTCTCGTCTAGAAGGAAACCCTCAGTAGATGGGGAGTATTGTTCAGATTACCTTTTTATGGTGCTCGAATGAGATACTTATACCTATCTCTAGGGCAACTCCATACCTTGCCCCACTTCACGAGTGGCCTCTGCCAGAGCCCCATTAATGCGACTTGTCCTGAGGAGAGCATCAGATCGTGCTGTCCCATCGAGGTGGAGTGCTGCTTCTTCCCTGGTGATAGGGGTGTTGAGTGCCCTTTGGATCACAGCCCACCCTGCCCGTTGGCTTGACTTGCATCCTCTTGAGCTGGTGTGCCTGCAGTTATGTGGCCTTGGGCCGTATGCCATCTCTACCTGGGCTGGGTTGAACTTCTAGGAAAAATTTTCCCCTAACACATCTCACCTGTATAATCGAATGAAAAATGCAGCTTGTTTTACTGATGAAAACAAAAAACAAATGGGACATAACCTAATTTGCAATCCCCACCCTCATTCTCTTTTATCTTAACTTCTTTCTTTTCTAAGCAAGCAAACTTTATTAAAATAAAAGATGATACAAGTTAGAAAGGGTGGAGTTCTCCAACAAAACACCCCAAACCAACAACCATAATACAAACGAGGTGGAAAAAAGTAAAAAAAAAAAGGGTTTTGAGACTAATTTCTTAGTCTCTACCCAAGCCCTACAAAGAGGATACCGTCTTAAAAAACGTTTCAAGGGTAAGCCACTACTAGAGGTGGTGCAAGTGGAAGCACTATAGTTGAAAGTCTTGAGATATTTGTTGGTGAGATCCTTAGTCTCTTTCACGAGATCACCAATTAGGGAAAGCAATAACCCGGATAGACTGGCATCGGAAGGGCAGATATGCAGTGGTGAAATAGCCAACCCACGCCCTTGGAGTGGCGCGTTAGGACCATGCACCAGTGGAATGGAGGTGGGGTCAAGCCGATTTGAAGGATCGAAGGGTAGGGAGTCTGTTGGTACAACACGTGTAGCCGGCAGAGCTGTCGAAGTGCAACGGTGCGTAAGGGACACGCATGGAAACAAGCTGCGCATGAGGGTCACTCACCGACATTTGGGGCGCGATTCTGCATCGTTCCAGTAGATCAGTGGGAGGGGAATGTCGTGGTGAGGCTTGTGTCAACTGTTCATGGCCAGAGAGCTGCAGATCTGAGAAAATCCGAACTGGTGGAAAAACACTACTATATAAGCATATTCACATATAGGTAATGGAAAAAAAATAGAAAAGGAAAGCGAGATGGAGATGAAGGTTGAGCTGAGACTCACACCTTCCTTTCCAGTGAAGATGAACGGAATGAACTGATTGGTTTTTCCTAGACAGAAGTAAGAGCTTCTCTTTCTTAAAAAAAATAAAAATTGAACGGGTAGTATATTTGGATTGTCTTTTCTCTTAACTTCGATTGAAGGTAGAGTAATATTCTACCAGCAGAAGCTTGGAGTCATGTCAAAGTTGGCAAAAGGTCTGGTTTGGTGTATTAAATAGCGTACTGTGCCGCTTGGAAAAACACACTGAATATAATTGATCAACTTTTTCCTCACTCTATCGTCTTCCTCATATTTTACTCTCTCTTTTCATCTAATAATAACCTCACCAAACCAGACCTTTTGCCAACTCTGACATGGTATTAGTGTGGTAAAAATGACCACCACCAATCCTTTCACCACCAAATTTACAAGGAATGTGTTGTGGGGTAAGTATATGAACGTGAGATATTGTACTCATATATTGATTCTTATTGTAAATATGGGTTTGAAGGAGTGCAATGAAGCCATCACAATAGTTAGAAATGCAGTTAGATATGTGCATTCATCCCCTGCAAAATTAGACAAGTTTAAGAGATGTGTAGAAAAAGAAAAAATTGATTGTAAGAAAATGTTGTGTCTTGATGTACAGTCTCGATGGAACTCAACTTATATGATGTTAGAGGCAACTAAGAAGTTTGAAAAGGCTTTTAGGCGGATGGAGAGTGAGGATTATAATTTTGTCTCTTATTTTGACAATGGGCACATGAGACCTCCTAAAACTATGTAGTGGGAGACAATGTGGGTGTTAGTCAAGTTTTTGGAGATGTTTTATGATGCCACTAATAGATTTTCTGAGTCTTTATATGTGATAGCCAACACCAATTTTTTAGAGATTTGTGATCTCCAAAATAAGTTGATTATGTTGAGCGAAAGTCCTAATACTTCTTTGAGAAGTATGGCCATAAACATGAGAACAAAATATGATAAGTATTGAGGGTCATTAGAGAGGATGAACTTGTTCATGTTAATTGTTGTTGTACTTGATCCATGAAGCAAGTTAGGGCTTCTTACTTTCCACCTGATTAAAATTCATGATGAGTTTCGTACTTAGGAGTTGGTCTCCTTGAGTGTGAGATAGGTATTAGCATATTTGTATGCAGAGTATAATGCTACATTCCGTTCCATCACGGGTACCCAAGTTCATCAACCTCCTCCAACATTTAGATCCTTGAATGATGGTGATGGCAAACGTGAGACCAAATGGTTCCAAGAGTGGTATAGGGCATCTTTCGTCATGGGATCTAGTATTACTAAAACAGAGGTGGATTGATATTTATTAGATAGTTGTGAGGCACTTAGCCCATCATTTGACTTGTTGACTTGATGGAAAATTAATGAATCTAACTATCCTTTACTCGCGAGGATTGCACAAGACTTATTGGCCATGCCTGTTTCCATGGTTGCGTTCGAGTCAACATTTAGTAAAAGACGTCGTGTGCTTGATCCTTTCAGTACATGAGTGAAGTGCCGAGAAAGATACAAAAACCTATGATAGAGCATTGAGAATCAGGGTAGGAGGCCCAATCCGAATCTGTGTAACCTCGAAGTAGGAGTGAAGAACTTGAAGAAAAGATGAGACCTTGGCCCGAGGCATTCTTTCTGTATTGTAGAACTTGTTGAGCGGCATGAAGATGTGAAGAGCTCGGTGTAGTCATGAATTGGCTCAAAACATGGACGGCACAACTTATATTAGGCTGAGCAATTGTGAGGTAAATTAAGTGACCAACTAAGTGCCGATAGGGCAGAGGATCAGAGAAGCTTGCTATCATCTATTTTGAGTTTCAAATTTTGATCCATGGGTAACTTGAGTGGGTGAGTGCCAAGGGAACCAGCATCAGATAAAATGTTCAAAGCATATTTACATTGGCAAATTGAAATTCCTTTGGATGAATGGGTGACTTCGATGCTGAGAAAATATCTAAGATCTCCAAGACATTTGATGCGAAAATGATCATTGAGAAAGTGTTGAAGGGCAGCAACGGAATCCAAGTCAGAATTGGCCACGATGATGTCGTCGACATAAACTATAAGGGACATGAATGAGCCATTGTGTAAGCGTGTGAGAGGCTGTAATCTGCCTTGGACTGCTGAAAACCAAAGACAATCAAGGCATTAGAAAACATAGAGTACCATTGTCTTGAGCCTTGTTTCAAGCCATAAAAGACTTTTGTTGAGTTGGCAAACTTGGGTTGGATATCCTTTGAAATAGCTAGGGGGCTTTCGCATGTACACTTCCTCCTCTAAGTCACCGTGGAGGAAGGCATTTTGAATATCAAATTTTTGTAGAAACTAGCCCTTAATAGAGGCAACTGCCAAGAGAGTGCGGATGTTGACCAATTTGGCCACGGGTGAAAAGGTTTTGCTGTAGTCGAGGCCTTCCTGTTGTGTGAAATCTTTGGTGACTATGCATGCCTTGTATCGCTCAATTGTTCCATTGGAATTATGCTTAACTTTGAAGACCCATTTGGAACCGATTGAGTGTTCTCCAAGGGGTAGCTTGACTAATTTCCATGTGTTGTTGAGTTCGAGAGCTGATATTTTAGAAGTCATAGCCTTGCACTAGTTGGGGTTCTTAATTGCTTCACCATAAGATGTAGGTTCAAAAGTAGAAGAAATGGAAGATGCAAATACATGATAAGAAGATGACAGTTTATGAAAAGAAAGGAAAGATGATGGAGGAAAAGGTTTACCTGAGATGCAGGGTATTGTCGAGGACAATGATTGAGAAGAAGTAGAACTGGCCGCACGAGTATCCTGTGAAGGTGAATTTTGCATGGTCAAAGATGGTGGGGGAATGGGAAGAGAAAAGCAGATATAATCATGTAAATGAGGGGGAGGGCAACGAGTACAAGTTGAGCATCGAAGAAATGGAGATGAATTAAGGGATTATTCTTCAATGGAAGCTAGGTTAGTGGGTGTTTCGGATGAGGTGGTAGCTGGGTTAGTAAGTGTTTCAGATGAGATGGGAGCTGGGTTGATGAGTGTTTCGGATGAGGTGGGAGGTGATACATGTGCGTTGGCAGGAATTGAGTCAGGGTCAAGGAGTTGAATGTTGGGAAAATTAGGATTAAGGGAAGGGATAGAAGAATTGGGGAGAAGAGATGATGTGTGAAAAGTAAATAGATGTTCATGGAAGATAACGTCCCTAGAAACAAATATTTTGTGTGTGTCAAGATCAAGTAGACGATAGCCTTTAACGCCAAAGAGGTACCTGAGAAAGGCGCATCGTCTACTTCGGGGATCAAATTTGTGTCGATTTTGAGAAATTGTGGTAGCAAAAACGAGGCACCCAAAGACTCAGATGTGAATATGAAGGAGGTTTGTGGAAAAGAACATCAAAAGGAGACCTGTTTTGAAGGAGTGGAGTGGGTACCCAATTTATTAAGTATGTTGTAGTGAGTATACAATCAGACAAAAAATGTAAAGGGATGCCAGGTTGAAATCTAAGAGGCTAAGCTACTTGAAAAAGGTGTCTATGTTTTCGTTCAACCAAACCATTTTGTTGGGGGATCTTGACACAAGATTTTTGATGGATGATGCCGTGGTTAGAATAAAAATCGTTCATGGAAAATTCTAAGCCATTGTTACTACATAAGATTTTGACTCGAGTGTTAAATTGAGTAATGTCTAAATGGCAAAAAGTTTTAAGACAAGGTTGTGCATTGGATTTATTTTTCAAAATGTAAACCCAAGTACAACGAGAGAAGTCATCAACAATAGTAAGAAAGAAACACGAACCATCGTGGGCTGGGATTGAGTGTGGCCCCCATAAGTCACAATGCACTAAATCAAAACAAGCAAGAGTAGAATGAGTGCTAGAAGGAAAAGGCAAACTTGTTCTTTTGGAGAGAGGGCAAATTAAACAAGGTAAATTTTTCTTTGTATTTATTTGGGTAATTACATGAGGATCATGGATAAGTTGTGTTCAGGAAGGTGAGGTATGGCCTAATCGACAATGCCATAAATCAAAGGTGCTATCAATAGGCTGTACAGTAGCTGAAATAAAATTGTGATGATGAAAATTTTGAGATAGTGTATGTACCAAGGCATGAGGTGACACATTTTCGGTGAGGAGGTGATAGAGTCCATGTGCCATGCTACCCTTCTCAATCGTTGTCGAAGGAGAAAGGCCCTATATAAAACACAAGTTAGAAAGAAATTTAAGGCAACAGTTGAGTTGTCTGGAAAGCTTTCCAATAGATATCAAATTAAAAGAAAACATTGGAATAAACAAAAAATTATGAAGAATAAGAGTGGCTCATTGGCTATTACTTGCACAATACCAATGTGAGTTACAGGGGCGAAGTAGCCATTGGGGAGTTTGACAAAGTATGAAACTGAGGATGTGATGTGAGTGAAAAAAGAGGGGCTACAAACCATATGGTTAGTAACACCCTTGTCAATGATCCATGGTGTAGAAGAATTAAAAGAGGATGATAAACAACAAAAGGTACCAGTGGTGTTAGAAGTATGTGGGTGAAGAGAGTGAATTGTTTGGAGGTGATTAGCAGAAAAAGAAGTATGAGAATTCCAATTGTGCAGCAAGACTATGAGCTCATTGTATTGCTCCTTAGTCAATGCCATGTTGGATTCAAAAGAGCTTGTGGAATCAGGGGACTCGATAGCAACAACATTGATGCAAGGTTTATGAAGCTTGTGACTGGGAGGGTAACCGTGTAACTTATAGCAACGATCAGCTGCGTGTCCGTTCATCTCGCAGTGAGTACAAAGGGGGCCCTCATCATTGCCCGACTTGAAGCATTGAGCCAAAGTGTGGCCTGTAATCTTACAGTGGGAGTAGTAAGGTTTGTCCCTCTTGACAACAAAGTTGGAAGGTTTGGGAGAGAATTTTTGAGCTACCAAAGCAAGTGAATCAATGCTAGGGGTAGCCGAAGTAATGAGTCGATGGCGCTCTTATTGTTGAATATAGGAGAAGACTTTGGTAACTGGTGGCAATGGGTCGATGAGCATAATCTAGTCCTGTACGTTGGTGAAAGAGTCATGGAGACCCATGAGAAATTGAATCACATAGTCCCTTTGATAATGGTAAGAGATAACCTTCATTGAGTCACAAGAATAAACAGGTAGCGGGTCATATATAGACAATTCATCCCAAAGAGATTTTAATTCAATGTCTAGGGACAAATTGGCGAGGGTCTTCTTCAACTCATAGATACGAGGTCCATTTTAGGGAGAGAACCACTCCTGCAACTCATCCCATTTATGGGCATCATCGACAAAGGCAACTGAGGGTTGTAAAGGCAGAGTAATGGAGTTTTGAAGCCATGAGGCAAGCATGTCATTGCATCATTCCCAAAGATCAAAGAGGTGGTCATTGGACCAAGAGGATTTGGAGAGGGTTCCATTGATGAATCTGAGTTTATTTTTGGCCCAAAGAGCTCGTTGAATGGCACAGGACCATGTAGGATAATTTTCTTTGGTAAGGGGTTTGGTCACAAGTAGGATGCTTGGGTTATCAAAGGTCTCAAGTCGGAATGAGTTGGTTGGGTTACTGCGGTCTGTAAATTTGGTGGTGGGAAGATCGGAGGTGGCCTTTTTCACCACTCTGATACCATGTGAGAGTTGGCAAAAGGTCTGGTTTGGTGATGTTACTATCAAATGAAAAGAGAAAGTAAAATATGAGGAAGATGATAGAGTGAGGAAAAAGTTGATCAATTCTATTTAGTGTGTAAAACCAAGCCTTACAATACACTATTTATCTAAGAAGAAAAAAAATGTTATGTAGAACTGAATATACCAAACTACCCCTAAACACCTATACACATTTTAGGAAGTTTGTTAGGATTTTAGGAGGCATGCAATGTTGTTGGCACAACAATGTTGAGTGCTCTGTTTTGCTCCTTTTGTGCATTGGCATAATCATCATCTAGTAATAAGGCTTTCGGTAAACTGTAACTGGAACTTATACCTTGGGTTGAGAACAAAATCGATGGCTTTCAACTCTAAAACGCTCATATAAGATCGAAGAAGAAAATTGGCATGCCGTGTTATTCTTCCTCCAATGTATAGTCGTTGAGATCCACATCCACTCAGTAACAACTTATAATTTTCTTTCCACTAATATACATTTCACAACTGAAATACTCTTTTGTAGATATTCTCAGGGTTGCTCTTGCCATTACTGATCTAGGAGTAGATAAATCATATTTGCAGTCGTAAAATGCACAAGCGCAAGACAATCTCTTTTAAAAAAATAAATAAATATGAGACCTACATTAAAAAAAAAAATTAATTTAATATTGAACCCTATTTTTTTTAAATGATTATGCAGTACTTACACATTCTACGGTTGTATCTAACATTACTCCTAAGAGTAAGTGCTAATGGTTAGGTCCATTGCTGGTTCAATCTATATTTTTTTAGTACATGGAACAAACTGTCCAATCTATATTATTTATATGAAAGAAATGGGAAGCAAAATGCTATCTAGTCTATCTTGTTTATAACACTAGTTGACATGGTAAATTATTTATTGTGCACTTTGCTGGATATATATGTCAAAGCACAAACTAAGTCAACAACTTCTAATATTCTTAGGCCAAGAATGACTAAGACGTTTGGATGTAAGGCAAAATCAATGCAACTCTAATATTTTCTACAATTGTACTTGAACACACACATGCATTGAGTTAGGAAAAAAGGAAAATTTTTAGATGCAATAGGAAGATCTAGCTGCGAAGAAACAATTGGAAGAAGGAAATAGTGCTTGTATAATAGCATGTAAAAGTCTTAAATCTTTTATAGTTCAAGCTAGCTAGTTATTATGAGAACCTAACATTCGGAAAAAGATTATAGAAACTATCTTGATAAGGAGAGCCAACTGAAACTTGGTGAAGGTGGTGTTAAAGCTTTACGAAAATATTTTGTCCAAATGCAACAAAGAACGATCATTTGTACTATGTCATAGATTTGGATAATGAGAACAGTTTAAGGAATGACTTTTAGGCAGATGCCCGAAGTAGGGCTGCCTATAAAGTTTTTGGGGATGTGATAATAGTCGACACAACCTACTTGACCAATGCGTATAACATACCATTTGCTCCTTTTGTAGGAGCAAATCACCATGGCCAATCAATTCTTTTTTATTGTATTTTAATATCAAGTGAAGATGTGAACACCTTTGTATGGTTATTTCAATCCAGGTTGAATTGCATGATAGGTCAAGCTCTTTTGGCAAAAATAACATATCACAATAAGGCAATGCAAATTGCTTTTGTTACGGTGTTTCCAACACCAGGATAGAATTTTTGTATATCACATTCTAAAGAAATTGCCAGAAAAATTTCGATCACATTCGCACTATGAAGCCATCAAGAGTAGGATACAAACTTGTGTTTATAACTATTTGACTATGAAAGACTTTGAAGGAAATTGGTAAACACTACTTGAAAATTACAATTTATATGATCATGTTTGAATAGAATGGTTGTATGATGAGAGGCATATGCGAATACACGTACAAGTTAAAAATACATTTTGGGCTGAGATGTAAACTACACAAAGAAGTGAGAGAACTCAAAATCTCCTTTGAAGTAGTTTGTCGAGAAGTATGAAAATGGATGAAGATAAAAAGAAATTGAGAATGATGCAGCAACCAATTTCACTAGGAAACGAGATGTAGGAGACAATGGGGGAGAAATCTTAACATTATAAAAACTAAATTAGAAGTCTCAATAGTGAGGGAGAACTTTTTTGATCGGAGGTTGAGATAACATTGCGGGTCATCAGTTTCGATTTGTCAACAAGGTTGGGCTATGCTACCTCTAAATCGAAGACACATGGGGGCTGCGCTAGGGTTTTCACTAGGGCACTTGAACACAAGGGTCATTGTATGGTTTTGTTTTTTTAGCTTTGATACTCAATTCTCATACACCATACATCACACTTATTTTTATTTTTATTTTTAAACTTTTTATTATCTATACACCACATATTTGATAAGAAAAAAAATTAAAAATTAAATAATTATATGTGGTATCTAGTGTAAAGATGATGAGTGAAAATTTTCTTTATTTTTATTTTACTAGTATCATTTTTTAATAACGTGGTTAGTCCCACGTCAATCAGTGTCGGCCTATGTTTCTCACATGTAGAGATAGCATTTCTCTATTATTATTTCTTTCTCTTTCTCTTTTTTTGCTCAATTTTTAGATTCATGAGAGAGAGAAAAAAGAGACGTGAATGTTTATTAAAATACAAAAAAAAAATCCTCTTAATAGTTATTATTTCTTTTCCTTTAGTGTTTCATTCAATTTATGGGAGGGAGGAAAGAGAAGAGAGAGATTTTGTTTTTGGTTAGAAAAAGGAAAATGATTGGATGGAAGTGGAGGAAAAGCATGTCGCATTATATCCCGAAGAACAGTACATGAAGCTTATAAACTTTGTTCCTCCTATTAACTAACTTCAAATCCCTATAATCCTGATGACTAAAGTTAGATTAGGCTTGATCTCATGTAATGAATTCGTTGGTTAATGCAGGGTTGTAGCGTCCACATGGCCGTTATTATTAGCAGAGAAGTTATTTTAGTAACTTTAAGAGATTGTTTGTACAGTGAGATGAGATAAGATTGTTTTAGTTGAAAGTTGAATAAAATATCATTTTTAAATATTATTATTTTTTTAAAATTTTAAAAATTGAATTCTTTATTAGATTTGGCGTGAGTGTAAGTCGAGCAAAAACCCGACTTGTAAAAATTTTGCTCTACTTAAGATAATTAGAATTAGCGCTAATCAACAAAATCTCTTATGAGTCAATCTACAAAAGGTCTTTGGATTGATAAAGTTCACGATTTGCTTGTATCTCTCACTGGTGACTAGATGCAATCAGGCATATTCATTGTATACTACTGATGTACTTAGGCGACGCATTTTATATCAATAAAACTCTACTCGTACTTATATATATATATATATATATAAAAGATTGATATAATTCGATCGTCACTAAGTATAATATAAAATTATTATGATTAAATCCGGAAAAACCTAAGTATCCCTCTCACTCACTCTCATTATGGAAAATAAAACAATAAATATAAAATGAAAGGCAATCAAATTGAAACTCCAGATACCAACAATGGAGACACCATCTCACATGTGAATAATGCAAAGGCAGCGAATAATTTGCAAGAGAGATCACAAATGCCGACAACTTTCAAGCATGTGCATGCACAAAAGTTGTGGGCTCCATCTTTTAAACCACTATACTCCCTTTTTTTTTTTTTGGAACAATGTCTTTGTATTTCATTTTTAACTGTCAAGTAATATATCTTTTATCACTATCCAGGCTTCTTGCAATAAAATCTGGTAGAACCTTTATCCAAATTGTTTTTTCTAATAAAGCTAAAGCTGACTTAGCTAAAATATGAGCCACTATGTTTTTTTCTCTATATGCAAACTGAATTTTCCAATCTGATCTATTTTTTAAAAAAAAAAAAAAAAAAAAACTTCACATCATCAATTAAATAACCAAAAACTAAACTTTCCTCTTCAAAACTCTGCATAGTCTCTCCGACAATTCTTGTATCTCCTTCAAAAATAGCCTTGTGTATGTTAAGTTCACTGCAAAGCTCTATAGCCATCCTCAAAGCAAAACATTCTGCCACCACTGGACTGTCGACATTGGCCTTCTGATCGCAAACAACAACTAAAGCTTCTCCTTTCTCATCTCTAACAATGATCCCAACCCTCATTCTTCTCTCTTTCAAGTTTAATGAAGCATCACAGTTCACCTTCACACGTCCATCCTCTGGTTTCTCCCATCTCATAACACTCCTTACATTGTTGTTTTGTCCTTTCACCACTTGTTTTGTAAGAATTTGAGCTGCCTTATATTTGAGTAAACCTTCTACAGCTGTCTTCACAAGTCTCTTAGGATAGCCTAGCGTCTTCTGAAAAACAAACTCATTTCTGCGTAGCCAAACTCTCCTAAGCAACATAGCCATTTCTTCTAACTTCTTCATGCTCAACCTTTCCAATAACTTCCCCCATTGCAACAAAAACAACTCTTCTGTTCTTCCCAATTTTTGCACACAACCTCCAACCTCAACCCATATGTCATTGGCTGCTGGACAAACCCACAATGCATGCATAATAGTTTCTGTTTCTACACCACAAACTGGACAACTTTTGTCTTTAACTACCTTTCTTTTAAACAAATTCTCCTTTGTAGGCAATAGGTTATTTCCAGCCTTCCACAAAAACAGCTTTGTTACACTTGGAACTTCAAAATTCCAAATATTTCTCCACCTCTCATCCATTTCAGCCCCCGTTGAGCAATCTCCTCTTTTATTCTTGAGCCTTTCTAGTTGCAAAAAATAGGCACAACTTACTAAGAAAATTCCCTTCTTGGAAGAGCCCCAAATCAACTTATCTTGAGCCTGGCCTTTACTCAGAGGTATACATAGAATCTAAGTCACCTTTTCTTCTGAAAAGATTTCTTGGATCCTTTCCTCATTCCACTCTTGCTTATGTTTATCAATAAGTTGTTCCACTTCAGCATCTTCCTGCAATAAAGAAACAGGAGATTGTATAGAAAAAGAGGAATGAGTGGGTAGCCATTTTGAGCCCCAAATTTTTATCTTACAGCCATCTCCCACTCTCCATCTTATCTCATCCTTTACAAGCTCCCTTGTAGACCAAATACTTCTCCATATTAAAGAGGGCGAGCTTACAAAAGGAATTTTAATATACAATCATTTACACAAATTCTTCTTTTTATAGAAAAACACATCATTAATAGAAAACATTACAAATTATTCTTGTTAAGTCATACAGTTTGGGATACAGACATTGGGACATCATCCCACCACATTTCAATATCCTCAATACTCCAAGCTCCAAGCATAACGGGCAAGCTTATGAGCTACCTCATTTCCCAATCTATGAACAAGTTGAATTTTACATTCTCTGAACAATTTCATCAACCTCTGTGTTTCCTTCAACGAGTTCTTGAGAACTAATAAAGTATTATTGGCTATTTGTAGCTCTTTAATCGTTAGCAGATAATCACTTTCTAAAATCAGCTTGGAAATATCTCAGTGTGCACATAGTTGTAAACTCCAAACCATAGCTACAAGCTCAATAGTTTTAGGGTGCACATAGTTTTAGCAGCCATAACAATATCTTCATTATCATCTCTGAGTATAGCTCCAACATCCACCTTATGTTGATAAAAAAAACATAGCTTCATCCACATTTAGTTTGAGGTAGCCTTTCGGTCGTGGCTTCCAGCAGCAGAGAACCTTAGAATTTATGCTTGGGGTTTATTCCAAATCCTTTTGAATTTTCTGCAAGGACAAGGCATATTTAATCACATATATAGGTTCAAAATAGATTTTTTCATGAACCATCTTGCTTCTTCTAAACCAAAACCTCCAAGCTATTAAGAAAAAAGTTATCAAATCGTCCATTGTTCCCTCCTCTTTCACAATTAATGCTAGATCCATTATATTCTTGTTCTCCTCAGTTTTAAGCAACAAAGGAATATGTTTATTCCACAATTCTTGAATGTAGGGCAGTAGAATAAAGTGTGCTGGAGATCCTCCAACTTATTCTGGTAGAAGCAACACTTATCTTCAACTTCGACATGTTTTGTTCCTAGATTCTATTGGGTTGGTAGACCATCTCTACAAGCTATCCATAGAAAAATATTGACTTTATTAAGAATTTTCATCTTCCACAGCACTTTCTAAAATGATTTTTCTGTTTGCACTAGAACTCTCCCCTTTATTCTTCTTGAACTTCTCTCTAAATAATCTATAAGCGCTCTTAATACTGAGATTTCCATTCTTCTCCTGGGTCCATATCCACTTGTCTTCATTTTCTCTTGGGTAGATAATGATCTATAAATTTTCAACATCTACAATTGGATTGAATAGAGCTCTAACTTTTTCAGTATTCCACCACTGAGTGTTATTATCAACGAGGGTATCTACAGTATCTGCCCACTCTTCAACCTCAACCAAATTCATTTCCTACTAGAACGCTTGATGTCTTGGAATCCATGGGTCTTTCAAAATCTTCACTGCTTTCCTATCTTCTACTCTCTATTGACATCCTTGGAGAATAATTTTTTGCTTCCAATATCCCTGTCCAAGCATAAGAGAGATTAGTATCCAAAGTTGAAACAAAGAATCTTGTTTTTGGAAAATACTTTGATTTGAATATTTTATGCAATAGAGTACCTTTTTCTTGCAAAATTCTCCACCCTTATTTAGCTAAGAGAGCCATGTTAAAAGTCCTAAAGTCCTTGAATCTTAACTCACTTCTAAACTTTGATTCACGCATCTTCTCCTAGCTAATCTAGTATATCCTTCTCTCATTTGCCTTCTTACCCTACCAAAATTGTGTCATTATACTTTCTAACTTAGTGAAAATGCTGTCAAGTAATTTAAAATAGCTCATGGCATAAGTGTGAATAGAAAGTGCGTGTGAATAGAAAGTGCTATAGCTTTTATTCATACTTCTCTTCCCCTTGAAGATAAATTTTCTTTCCATGTCTGTAATTTGTGCAAGACTCTATATTTGATCTTTGAGAAAGCTTGTGATTTCAATCTACCAACCGCAAGAGGTAAGCCACGATGCTTCTCATACTACTGAACACTACTACCACTCCACAATAACATAATTTCTTCTTTTACCTCATCTGTTACATTCCTACTAAACACCATAGAAGTTTTATCTCTGTTAATTTTCTATCCTAAGGCATATTTATTCTTGTTTGTAACAGCATCTACCTTACAGAAAATAATACTATCATCTGCAAACAACAAATAATTTATTCTAGGGCCCCTCTACAGATCTTGATTCCTAGCACAAAATGATTACTATCAGTTTTTTGTACTAAGCTTATGAGACCTTCAATGCAAAGTAGGAATAAGTAAGGGGATAGTGGATCCTTGTCTCAATCATCTACTTGGAAATATAGAACATTTTGGCACTTCATTAATCAACACTGAAAATGAGATTGATTTAACACACTTCATAATTAGGTGGATCAATTTTGAATCAAAGCTTACTATATGCATAATCTTCTCCAAAAAATCTCACTCTACCCTATCATAGGCTTTTCTCATGTCTAGTTTAAGGGACATGTATCCTTTCTTCTCCATTCTCTTTTGTCTCAAGTAATGAATAAGCTCATAGATAATAAAAACATTGTTTGTTGTTAGTCTCCTAGGCACAAAAGCACTTTGGGAGTCAGAGACGATGCTAGAGAGAATTTGATTTAGTCTATTAGCAATCACTTTGAAATAAGTTTATAAGTGACATTGCATTGACTTATGGGGCAAAAATCTGCTACTTTCATAGGGGATCTTTTCTTAGAAATCTGAAAGTATGATTTAAGTCTTTTGGAAACTCACTAGTATCAAGAGCATGAAGAACAATAGAAGTGACAAATTTCCAAAAATATGCCAATATCTTTGAAAAAAAATTAGAGCCATACCATTAGGTTTAGGGGCCTTTGTAGGATGCAAATGCTTCATTGCTTGTAGTACCTCTTCCTCAGTATATGCCTTGGATAGTTCCTCATTCATCTAATTAGTAACTTTCCTTTCCATATTTGCCAAAATATGCAAAACCCTTTATGTAGAAGCTGAAAATAGGGCTTGAACGTAGTCTACTATTAGTTTGTCTATTTGGTCTCCTTTTTGTCAGTTTCCAGAATCATTTTGTAGCTTCAAAACCTTGTTCTTTCTTCTTCTTTGTGAAGCTTTTCAATAGAAGTATTTTGAATTCTAATTCCCTTCCTGCAACCAAAGAGCCTTTTACCTTTATTTCTACATTATTTCCTCTCTGTCTAACCACTTTTGGACTTCTTTTCTTACAGAAATATTCTCATCCATTAGAAAATTTGGGTCAGAATCCTGCCTCTTTTTAAGTCTCATTCTTAGAGAGAACATTTTTCCAATTCATCTTTTCAAAAACATAAATTTTCATCATTATTAAAGCCATCATTAAAGTTAACATCATAACCTATGGTATCATCACAGTTCCCCATATACATTGTGAGTACCTACTAGTGACTATAATGCAACTCTTATTGAAACTCCGTTGCTTGCAGACTTATTTTGAATGCAATGTTAACATAAAATTTCATCATAATATCATAACATTCATCATAACATATGCGCCCACAAACGTTAAATGCCATAAAATTTGACTTCGTTTCGGTATTCTTTAAAAAGAATCCATTTGAAAACTGTTGACTGTTTTTCATCAACTTAGGGGTTATCACTCCATTTTTACTCACTCTAGAGTGGACAAAAAAATTTTAACTCGGATACTCCCTCATCCTATTCTTTGGGGTCGTGACAAAATTTATTTTCATGCAAGGTTAAGAAATATTTTTCATGACATGCATTTGTAAGTACGCTTCACGTGAAAATGACAATTTTGTATAACATGCTCAAATGATGAAAATTGCGTGTCATGTAAACAAGTAGTCATGTACTCAATGTATCATTTAAGATGATGTTTCATGCTCAAAATGACATTTATAACATGAATGTTGCATTTATCAATAAATCGTAAATAAGTTATCAAATTGTAAGTTATAAGCTAATTTATAAACTCTTCAATGTTAGAGAATCGATGTGGCTATAATTAAAGTTATTCTAACTTAGGATTTTGAACCACTAAGGAAGATGTTCATAATCAAAGGGTTAAAAAATTTAGTATTTACAAAATTACTCCTATACTAAGCAAAATTTCCACTAAGGCCTAAAATTTCACTATTTGTATTTGGGCCCCAAAATTCATCGAATTTTACAAACCTCATATTTTCTATATTATAAAGTCATCTATGCCCTTATAATTGCAAGAATCTAAATACAACTAAGCCAATTACACCCAACCCGTGGCATGCATCACTTAAGGCCTAAATGTGATTTCAAGTTTAAACCTTCTATGGATGCATGTGTGCTCACTTGTCATCAAGTGGCAACCATGGACATAATCTTAGGGGAAATTTAAAACTTAGGCTTAGCTCATATAAGTTCATCCCATTACTTAAACATGGCTTAGGACCAAATTACTACTAAATCATCCATTAAGCATGCATGATGTTTCTAGCTTTCTTTACCAAAAGATGTTTTAAAACCTAACTAAATCATGTATTTTCATTCTTATCCCAATCAAAAGGCTCTTCTAAATGTTCATTATTTAAGCCTAAGCAAATTAATCAAAACTTCATGAAACTTAAATCGAGTAGAAACTGAAACATGCTTAATTGATGATCAACACAATATATGAATTTATAACCTATCATGGCATGTTTTCAACCTTAAACTTAAACCTTCAAAAATTATTACAAGACATTAGTGAATCAGATAAAATCATATCAAGACATGTCATTACTAAAAAATTCAACCCAAAGCAATTTATGCATTCAACGCTTTCCAACTAACCCAGTTTGTACTTAGCATGGTAATCCTTAATTAAACTCAATTAAAATTCATTTCCATGCCATAAATTAAAGCCTAACATGCTAAGCTAATACTAAACCAAGGTTAGGGTAAGGTTACTTACAAAAGTCGTGGCCCTTTGAGCTTCCAACACAACCTCTCTTCAAGAACTCTCACAACTCACTCGGTTTCACTCTTTTACACACTAAGAGGAGAAAGTGTAACGCCCGTCCTTGTAGTGGGTCCTTTAGAAAATGGTTTTAAGAAAGATGACAGGAATTACCGTTCATTCAAAGCTTTTTCCTTTCATGCCAGGACGCGAAAGACTCAATGTTTATAACATAAAACGTGATTCTTAATTTAAAGAGAACTACAAAGGTAAACATTAAAACATTGTGCCTAGGCTTCCTTGCTCTTTCCCTTGGGCTGTGTCCGTCTTGACGTGTATCGTTCTTCTTGTCCCTGGGGCCACACATAAAAACTAAGATGAGTGGAAAACTAGTAAGCATTACTTTATACAGTTAAAATATCATAACGTAGGTTTTTAGTCATCCATTCATCACTCCATACATACTGTACATAAGACATTCATTCAATTAAAACATTTGGAGGCGGGAATTTTCTTGAAAAATGATTTTCTTTCATAAAACATTTCCTCATGCCTCGTGCCTCGTGCCTTCATTTCTTAAAGAGTTTGAGCATACATGCATTCTTTATTAATATGCATACATTCTTTCTTATCACTTTCATTGGCAATTGCACACTATTACGCTCTGTGTGCGAGGGTTAATGATATTTTAGATCTTGATTCCGCCTGTGGCTACGGGTTAGGAATCTCTTTCCCACAAGGTGCAGCAGTGGGTGCACTTCCAGTACTACTTACCTGGCATTACAATCTGCCCATTCATTCATTTGGAACCCATTCATTGATTCATTTGTCCGTTATATATTTTTATACATTAAAGCATTTAGTCCTTTCTTTCAGTCATTTTCATTTATTCTTTTTAGTCCATTCAGTTCATAAGCATCATTTAAAAGGATATGTTTAAACCTCAACATTTAAAAGTTGTCTTTGAAATCATAACATAAGCATCGTTTAAAACATCAGTCTGTGACATCCTTAAACATCATCAGTTCATAGCATCATTTAAAACATAAGTTCATAGAGGCATTTTAAAACACTTTCTTCGCATCCTTTAAAGTATAAGACATAAACATTAACATTTCTTTTCATTTATTTTTGCGAAAATAAAGACAATAGATGCAACTTATAGTCATCCATTCACATACATACACTTACATACTTGGGATGCATAAAAAGGGACTGCCAAAGAGGGCTGTTACATACGTATATTTGAAAACTAATACTTAGCATTCTTTCATAAAATATCGTCCGTGTCATTTCATAAAGCATCATAAAGGGAAAGCATTTCATTTTCATTTCTTTCATTTATTTAGAAAACTCTAGAAGAGTATGAACATAATACTTACCTAGACTCTATGCCATACTCATTTCATGTAGTACATTCATGTCCGTGTCAGATGGCAACCTACATGCATATATATATATATATATATATATATCTTTAACGGCATTCTCAATCTAGCACATAGGCAACTAAACTAGAAATAGAACTACACTTCATTTGGAACACTCTCCTTCTATCACATGTTCTTACGTGCCATTTATTATGCTAGAACCTTCGGGATCCATTTACAGTCATTACCTCCATCTTCTATGTCTTCCTTATCACGTTTCATCTTTCTAGGTCCCATTTGGGTCACTTTTTTCAGATTTAGCGTTTTACTTCAAGGTTTTATCCTTTAAAATGTGCCTCCATGATTCACTTTAGGGTTAAGACACTAAGACCTTCATCTTACGCTCCTATTAACAAAATTTCGATGCATGACTCAGACCGACTAAGTCACGCATCCCAATCCTACACAACATACGTACCCATTACTACCTTCATGCATCTTAGCCCATACTAAATCTTCATTCCCATCCATACATGTCACATGACTTTAAGCCCAACTCTGAGGCTTAAATATCGTGTAACAATGCTTAGGAAAAATTACCCATTATATATGGTAAATTCGTCCAGTATACGTGGCTCACTAGATACACATGTACCTTACCCTTTATCACCTAAGCTCAACTTATAATCTGTTGAATGCCCGCTTCTATAAACAAGCTCTATACTCTGATACCAACTTCTACTCAAACCCGGTCAGCAGGACCTTCCTACTTCCAAGCCCTTCACAAGTTCATCTCAACACTTACACGATGAGACCCCATTCATACTACACCTCTGTCTCGTCACGTAGCTCAAGACTAACCTTAAGGTACACCATGACATTCATCACTGTGACAGGGTCACGTCACAATTACTTTGGGATAATGTTCCACTATTTCCGCCACTACACAACATGCTCTACGCTCCTCAACTACACCATCCAACCTTTGTGACATGCCATCCAGTGTATCATGACAATACACAAAGTACACTCCACTTGAATTTTCTTCCATCCACACTACGCCATACAACATTAGGATACACACCACACGGTGCATCACTACACTACATAGAGTATGCACCATGTGTACTCCCTTCACACTACGCCACATTAAATCACTACTATAGCACACACTTCACACTCACACTTCACAGCACAGTTCACAACACTACACAGTTCACAATACTACACAGCACACCCCACAACTATGCCTAACACTTCACTACACAACAAACTCCATGACAACCAACTAACATCTTAACATAATTAACGAGGGATAGAGGGTTATACCATTGTTGGTATTAACCCGTGTGTTGCTCGCTATCTGGCACAGCCAGTGGCGATGGAAGCCACTAGCTTGGGGTGATAGTGGTCACCGTCGTGACCTTGGAATGGGGCTACTTCGGGTGGACAAATCTAGGGTTTCGGCTACTAGATCTAGGTTGTATGATGGTGGCCGACATGGAAGGAGTTCCTAGGTGGCAGCTAACATTGTGTATGGTGGCGGTTAGCAACGTACAGTGGCTGTTCATGGTGGTTAGGGGCTGTTTGGACTTGTAAGTTGGTGGATCTGGAAGGGGTGGCCATGGGAATGCTTATGGTGGTCTCGAAATGCTTGTGACAGGTGGAGCACGACAGATCTAAGCCGTGTACAGTGGATTCGAAAGGGGTGAAGACAAGTTGCGTGAGGGGGAGGCCAGATCGAGGTCAAGGGTAGTAAAGGGAGGAAGAGGGTGTAGTAAAGGAAGGAAGAGGGTGGGCAGTGGGTGCTTGTGATGCCGTTAGAGTGGTGGGGAGAACCCATGCGTGAAACCCATGTATGGGTTGTGTACGTGTGTGCGACGGAGAGGGAGAGGGAGGCTTTGTTTGGTGGGAGTTAGTCGCCGGTGAGGAGAGAAGGCCATTAGTAGGGTGCGGTGGCCTGGGTGGCCGCATATGGCGGTGTAAAGGAGGAAGAAATGGGTGAAACCCATTTTGGAAAGAGGGAGGGGGAGAGAGAGAATTGATGTGTGGAGGCTCACCGATGGGGAAGGGTGTTTGCCGGTGTGAGGGGAAGACGTCGGTGGTGGCGGTGAAGTTGGGCAGCCAGCAGTGGTTGGGCTGGGGGGAGAAGGAGCTACGGTGGGGAGAAAGTGGGGCTGTCGTGAGAGCTGAAGGAGAGGGAGGAGAGAGAAGGGAAAGGGAAAAAGTGAGAGAAAAAGGCTAGGGGCTTGGGTATTTAATTTAGGCCATTCGTTTTGAGATCTTCAAAACGATCTAACAATGAGCTTTAAATACTTATTTGAAAATACGTAAACATTTATTTAATTTAAAATACTGAGAGGAATTAAGATAGAATAATATTAAACTAAATTTAGTTTATAAAATATAATCTTCATCATTTGTTACATGATGAAGTGTTGCCAATTATTTTTAAGAGAATAACACCATTAAAATAAATTAGAGTTTTCAACATAATTTTAATCCCATAATATTTTTAAATGACTAAAATCATTTAATTAAAATGATTTTCCACAATTATAATATTTTTGGAGCTCTTCAAATATATTATAATTGTTTTATTTAAAATTAAGCTTAGTCCAATATTACTGGAAATATCCCATATAAATATTTTCAGGACATTTAAAATATTCAAAGGCTTTAAAACATTTGGCTTGCTTTAAAAAATCACTTAGTATCTTTAAAAACACGACATTGAAGCTCGGCACGTAGAACGAGGCTCATAACCATTAGAGAAAGAAGGAGCGGGATGTTATAGAAAGACTCTTCAAGAGCTCAAGAGAAGACTTGGAGGAGTGGTGTGAGGAAGTGGGGGGTGAAGGAGATATTTATAGGGATTCATGGAGGGTGGGGGATGTTGGCTTGGATGAAGAAGGGGCTTAGGATTGGTTGAAGTGGGCAATGGAGGTGAATAGTGTTCAAACTCTTCATCATTTCTACATTTCAAGTGGTACCTTTTGTTATGTGGGTGCAGGTGTTACCACAGTATAGAAAATAAAAAACAAAAATGCAAAGAATGCAAGTGAGATCATGCTACAATGCCCTCGGGTAGGGGTCTCCAAAGGCTTTCCAGCTTTCATCATCTTCTTGGTCTATCTCTATGGCTGTGTTGTGCAGGTATCATGACACTTCTTGATAGCCTTTTTCAGGTGAAGAAAGGTAGAGGTATTGGCTGCCAAGTGATGATGTGTGTGCAACTCATAGAAGGGGATGAAATGGGGTGGTTGTCGGGTGACCTCTAGGGTTGATGCCCATCAGTTTGTGGCATTTGTTTGGGGAAGACTTGGTCAATCACCTCATGAGTGTTTGAGGGACCTTTAGGATTGGAGGGAAGGGTGGTGTGTGGAGTGGCTCAATGAAGAGCAGAAAAATCTAAGAACACTCCAAGGTCCTCAGTTTGGTTTCAACTAAGTTCCCTAATGATATAGTTGGGTTTTAAGTTTGATTTCTTGGAGCCATTTCTTCCATTTCTAAAAATAAACCATAAGGGATGAGGTCAGGTGTGAATAGTGAAATTTTCTTTGAGAAAATGGTGAAAATGGTGTGGGCTAGGGGCTAATTTGGTGCAATGCACATGAAAGTGTACCAAGGTGCCGATCGGCGGTGATTTGGCCATTGACATGGCTTGGCTCTTAATGACACGTGTTGGGTCAATCCTAAATTTATAAGTTAGTCTAATAACAATGCAAATCAATAATAAAAACAAAATATTTATGATTATAAATGTGGAAAATAAATTAAAGAAAAATTAAGCTAACAACATAGTTTAGAGGTTACTAATCATGTGTGAGTTGATTAATGCTTCTTAACTCAAATTAGAAGCTTAACCATGGTTAGGTGGGAACCTTAGGAGTGTGTGGCACATCTTGGGATATAGGGAAATCAATGGTATGGTGTATGTGTCTTCAATTAGAATGATAAAATGAAAGACAAGACTTTTTGGGCCTTACTGGTTGCTTGTTGGGCCATTTGTGTAAGCTTTGGGTCTGGGCTTTAGAGTGGGTTATTATATGGATCTTATGTCTAGATTTGAGGGGCTTATCTATGGCCTCAATGGCCTACTAAATTTGGGTCCAAATAACAAGCCTTTCTTAGGCTAGGCCAAGGCTTTCACTCTCACCAATTTAGGCTCAAAGGGTTCATGTTGGACTTAATTTCTAAGGTTATTCAAGATGGGCTTAAAATCTTATAAATTCCAATTGGGTCTAGGCTTATGACACCTATTCTTGGCCCATTACATCTTTAGTGATTGAGGACCCTTAATTAAACACTTTTGGGCTTACTCCTATATCCATTCATACTTAGCCCTTTCTACTTAGCCCATTAATAATGACAAGTGTCATACCACTTTTGACTTCGTGGTAGTTACTCTAAAAATAAGATACTATAATTCTCCCACTAATTCTAACTAAACCCAAAGTGTGATTCTCAGGCTAAAAAAAAAATTAATCTCTAAAATTTTTCTAAAAATAATCATCATCTTACACTAACTAGGATTATGGGAAATAAAGTCAAGTCTTGATGGCTTTTCAAGTGGTGTGTTACACGAGTGTAGGAAAGATAATTACTGCTAGGAACCCTTCCACACCCTTTTCTACATCCTACTTCGAGAAAGTGCATCAGCCACTTTATTTCCCTTCCATTTTTTATACTTAATAACAAAATCATACCCCCATCAATTTGGTTATTCATTCTTATTTGGCCACGGTACCCACTTTTTGCTCTAGTAAGAACTTAAGCACCCATTGATCTATTTTTACAGTAAAGGACTGACTTAATAAGTAGGGTCTCCACCTTTGAACAACAGTTACTAAGCCTAGTAAGTCATTTTTCATAGGTTGATAGCAAGAGGGCCTTCCCTGTCAAGGACTTACTCATATAAGCTATCAGTTGGCTTGACTGCATGATGATTGTCCAATTCCGTCCTCAATTGCATCACACTCAATAGTAAGGGCTTGTTTGGAAATAGATCTCATCCTAAAATTTTCATCTCATCTCATCTCATCTTCTTCCCAAACATAATTCAAATATAAAATTTTCAAATTAATCATTACAAGTTTTTCTACTAATTATTACAACATTCTCAAACTTTCAAAAGAAATTAAAAATAATTCAACTTTTTCAAATTCCCAGACAAAATTAATATTATAAAAATATATTCTAACAATATTTTAATTTTATAATAATTTTCATTCAACCTTCTCTTTGTCATTTCCTAAAATCTAAAAAATACTCAACTCAAATTATCTCACTACTATTAACAAACTATCTTTCTACTATTCACAAAATTCTCATATCATCTCCCACTTTCCTAAAATAATTATGGCCTTGTCCTTATTCAAGAAAAGAAGTTTACTATTTTAACATATGATTAATTGTATAAATCAAAGTTACGAATTAACACGACATAAAAATTGTATTATTGCAAACAAATCATGAATGCATAATGTTTTGCACAGTAACCACCTTAGACATATCAAGCTCATGACCATGCACGCAGGCATGAACGTACTAATTCCCATGATCGATCATTTTTACAAAAAAAAAAAAAAAAAATCATACTACTTTTGTTTGTATGAAAAAGCCACAGGAGCTTCAGTAAGTTAACCACAAATTAAGTGATGGCTAGTGAATATTCTAATGAGTGTTCAAAAAATATTGTTCAAGTTTTTTGTACACATTGTGCAAATGTGGGACAGGCGAAAAAATTTGACCACATGGGGACGTCGCTCCGAAGTCACATCAAGGATAATCATTTTGGCTGCATCATTCTTTGCATTAAACCAAAATGTGAAAATCTCTCAAAAAATCGTATCAATATGGAGCAACATTTTAAAAAATGGCATTCCAAGTAAGTGTTGCTGTTTTGCAGTGTTTTTGTTATATTAAATTATTTATATTAATATAATTTTATGACTTATGTTATTACATAAGGAAAAGACACCGAAACCTAAGAAAATGAGAAATAGAACATGAAAACGCTATCATTTGGTGTCCATGTCCAATTTGCCATATCCTAATTGATTATAACCAAACTTGACAATTATCTTATAAATTTCAAAGGCAGAGGAGGTTTCAAAGTATATATACGTGATGAACCTAATATTTGTGAATCAAGCAGCCACGTTTAAAAGCATATATAATCCATAAAAATCATGTTCAGAATCTCAACAAATGGGGTATTATATATTTATCAGTACACAATATTAACAAAAGCATATATATGGTTGAAAAATTCACCCCACACTGGCCGGCATATTTGCACCGTTCGCCTGACTGTAGGAAATACAAGAATATAGGCTGTTTTATTATGGAGAGCATTTTCTAGCTGGATGAAAACTCATCGAGAATTAATCACCGAATGCCATCCTGTAGCTATCTCCAACGTCAGCCTAGCTAGCTTTTATCGAACAGACAACTTGTTTATAATATTGAGTTGATACGTTAGATAATATTCGTTAACACCCTGTGGACATCAGTATATATATATGCAGGAGCTTAAAGAAAGCGTATTTTGATCACGCACATGTATACGTACATATTAAGTAGCACATCTGAAATATTTGTTACAATGACTCCACCAGCTTCTTAAAGGTCTTAATTATCAAAATACATCACAGAAATATTAAGAAGCACATAATCCTAGAATTAGTAACAGACATATTAGGCACAACCTAAGAATTGCAGTGGATTTAAACTAGTTCAACTTTCATATCTAATATTATCAAATATATGTTCCAATATATCACAGAAATATTAAGCACGGACTAAAAATTGCAGTGGAATTAAACTAGTTCAACCTTTTTGCCACAATATTATCAAATATATTTATATATATCAAATATATATTCCAATCAATTAATCTAAAACTATATGATCCCTTTGGATTCGGAGTGACCCAAATTGGTGGTGGCCATACCAACAATGAATCAGATACTTACCTCTCCAACCTATAGGGAGATTCTGGGATGAGAGAGATAACGAGCTATTCATTCCAATAAAAAATATGCATCATTTCCTATACTTGTAAACTTACTCCATTTTACCTTTTTTTGATCAAACTTAAAGATCCGAAAATGAGTCATTTTGTAGTGAAGAAGTATTGGAATATTATGAGAAATACTTTCCCATTTTGGACTCCTATTCAGTAGCACAAAATCGCCGGATGTCATTCTCACCAACCAACAATGGTCGAAAAGACTCATTGGGGGAAATGATGGTGCAAGTCATGTCATCTTTGGCAAGGAGGTACCATCAGTACCAACCCAAATTTCTCCTCTCCCATTTAAAACATAGAATTTACCCTCATGGGATATGATATCAAAATAAAAATCTGGCTCTTCCAAATCATTTCTACAGTAATGAGTTCATTTCTTATCCTCACTTCTGCAGAAAGTCAACTCTATAAACTCACCATATATCGTCATGGCTATGTACTCATTGGAAGTTGGACTTGCCAATAAGACAACCTTATGAATAAAAGAACATCAAAAGTAGGTAATACTTATAGACTTTACAAATGGAGGCTTAGAAAGATATAACCTTTCTCTAAAAATGAGATATTCTTCATCAATCATATCTGGACGATGCCATAATACATCAGGAAAGGTGTCCACAGGTGGTAGCCGAATTTGAGTCTTAGTGAACGGATTAATTAGATACAATTCTGGAAACCCATCATTTGCGAATAACCAACCATGTGAGGAACCTCGTAATAACTTACCCTATATTTTGAGAATGTCGAAGTTATACATCCTTTTATCTGATGGTCTAAGGAAGCTTCAACGCTTTCCACTCAAATCATTGTTACGTGGAAGCATTAGCCATGGGACCTGGCTGAGTTGATGGCTTGGTATCTTAGGTAGCATGTATTGCAATGACTTACATGTTGAACGGAAACGAACCTAATCAATATAGTTAACGAGTCCCTTTGCAATCTTGTATATGATCATATCCTCTAGCAACTCTAACAACTGAGTTTTAATTTTGCTTTCTTCTGTAGAGTAGGAAGAAGATAAAATAGTGAAGTTTTGACTAATTAATATTGCACAACTAGTACATTGTGACCAAAAGGTAACATCCAAGGGAACGTCCAAGCATAAGTATTCCAAAAACACAAATAAATTTTGTTTCAAAGGGAAACAAAAATCTGTCTTTCATAACAAAAAAATAACGTCCACCTGACTCTTAATTAGTTTTTATTTGGGAGAAATAAATACAAAATAGGTTTATTTTATTTTATTTTATTTATGGAGATCAAGATGTTCTGAATGAGATGATTAAGATAAAAAAAAAAAGATACATTTGCATTCAATCATCGCCAACTGCTTCTCCATGACTTTTCGTCGACACAGAGGAGATTCGTCAAACATTAACATTTACAGAAGGTCGTGGCCGGCCGAGTACTCCTGTCTGCATGCAGCTTAAACTCCAATATTGCATCATGCGTTGGAACTGATCTATTCACAAAACCGCCAATATAGAAATATATGATTTGTTCTACTTTTGATTAGAATATTAATTAATAATACTCTGTGCATAAAGGAATAATTGAAAAGAAGAATCCCGACATTATAAAGACTCTAAAAGATATGAGTGTCACGACTAGCTTCTAAAGCTGATCTGCAAAGTCCCTTAATTAAATATAAGAACATATTTATTTTAATTAAATACAATTTTCAATATCAACATTTTACCCAAATGCCATTAATCACCTTTGGATATGATATTATTTGTTCCCTGATCTCATAATTAATTAAAATTTTTCAAAAGTTGGGCTTTGAANAAAAAAATCCGTAAATGATGTTTTGCATTGACCATCTTTATACCTTTATTACTTATTCTATCCTTCTCCTATTGGGAGTTGACCAATATTACGATTATATCGGCCGGATAAGATTAATTAGACCAAATATTACGTACGTACGTGTTGGTCCAGCCACATACAAACTTGAATTAATAAGGTTTAATTCTTTATGGCTTCCAATTATTAAACGACGTCGCGATGGATCTCTTATATTGGACCAGCTCTAGACTTACAAAAATCTGATCATGTTAAGTGCTATATAATTTAAAAGCAAATAAATATCCTGATCTCATAATTAATTAAAATTTTTCAAAAGTTGGGCTTTGAAGTAAGATTTAAAGAAGTGCACTTGGAAGTTTTTGGCAGCGTTGACACCCAGAAGACTATCCTTATGGAGGAGCTACAGGAGTTAGAGGGGAGTGAATCAATGGGAGACACCTTGGAGGAGGTATTGTTGATGAAGAGTTCGGTTGTGACTGAACTAGAGAGGGTGTTGTTAGTGGGGGAGGCGAGACAAAAATCCAAGGCCCTTTGGTTAAAAGAAGGTAATAAATACACAAAATTCTTCCATAAAGTGGCTAATTCACATAGGTACATCAATGCTATTGAGACACTCCACTCAAGTTTGGAGGCCGAAGCTTGATGATTTGTTGTTTGAGTCTATTGATTTATAGAGTGCGAGTGAGTTGGAAAGACCCTTTGATGAAGACGAGATTTATATGGTCATTCATGGTATGGCCAAATACAAAGTGCCACGTCTGGAGGCTTTTTGATGGGATTCTTTCAAGCTTGTTAGGATATTGTGAAATATGATGTTATGTGGCTTTTTCTTGAATTCCACTCTTTTAAAGAAGTTTGAGAAATGCCTCAATGTGATGTTCATTCCTCTCATACCGAAGAAACATGGGGCTTCGATAGTTGAGGATTTAAGCCTTGTGAGTGGAGTATACAAGATCATTTCAAAGATTCTTGCTAATCAGCTAAGCTCACTAATCAAACAAATTATTTCTAAGCCTCAAAATGCATTTGTTCGGGAGATACAAATCCTTGATTTGGTTCTCATTGCCAATGAGTGCTTGGATCATAGGTTGAAAGAGGGAGTTCCAAGTATTCTATGAAAGCTTAACATGGAAAGGGCATATGATCATATGAACTTACTAATTTCCTTTTTACTTGCTCGGGAGGTGTGGCTTTGGTAATAGGTGGATTTCATGGATTCAACAATGTGTTACTTCCACTCCCTTCTAGGTGCTAGTCAATGGCACCCTTGCTGGATTTTTTAACAGTTACCGTGGATTATGGCAAGAGGATCTATTGTCTCCTCTTCTTTTTATTATTGTTATGGAAGCACTTGATCAAATGGTGAAGGCTGTTGTTGGAGAAGGTTTTTTATCCAAGTTTTCAGTAGGTAATGGTACTAATGGCTCTATCATAATCTCACATCTCTTATTTGCAGAGATACTCCCTTTTTTTGTTAGGCGGACCATAGTTAGATTCAAGCTTTACGAGTACTTTTGTTATACTTTAAAGCCATGTTGGGGCTTAAGGTAAACCTTGGTAAGTCCGAGATAGTTACGGTGGGGTGGTGCCTAGTATCAATAGCCTGGCGAGCCTCTTAGGTGGTAAAGTGTCTTTTTTGCCTATGAAATATTTGAGTCTCCAGTTGAGGGCGACCTTTAAAGCTAGAGTTATTTGGGATAAGGTTATTAAGAAAGTCGAGAAAAGGTTGGCTGGCTAGAAACAATTGTATTTATCGAAAGGGGTCGACTTACATTAATTATAAGCAATTTATCTAACCTCCCCAACTATTTTTTTATCTCTATTTCCTTGCCTGCATTGTGAGGTGACAAGGGTGTATGGAATGACATCTTAGAAAAGTCAATGTTGCTTGGGTAATGCCATTGAGGGTGGTTGATTTACTGGCTTGTTGGAAAGAGATTCATGGCTGCCCCCAAGTGGCGACAATGTGGAAGATGATTCTGTTGTGCATTATATGGTATACTTGATCGGAAAGGAATGCGCAATACTTTGAAGATAAGGAGCATGCAGCTTCATAATTTTTTTTAACACATGTTATTGCTTTGGTTTTTAGCCATTGTGCTTAATGGAAATAATGTTCATGACTTCCTGTCCTTAATTTATCAATCCTAAAATGTATTTAGGTATTTTTTTGTATAGGAGGGTATAGGGGTTATGCCCATTTCATTTGTATCAATAAAATTTACCTCTTACTTAAGATGATTTTGTTGTGCATTATATGGTATACTTGATCGGAAAGGAATGCGCAATACTTTGAAGATAGGGAGCACGCAGCTTCAGAATTTTTTTGTACACATGTTATTGCTTTGGGTTTTAGCCATTGTGCTTAATGGAAATAATGCTCATGACTTCCTGTCCTTAATTTATCAATCCTAAAATGTATTTAGGTATTTTTTTTGTATAAAAGGGTATAGGGGTTATGCCCATTTCATTTGTATCAATAAAATTTACCTCTTACTTATAAAAAGAAAAAAGATAGATAAGAAATCCTGCGAACAATAAGTAATCTTTAAGATTGGCCTTATGTTATGGGTGGATGTGCAAGCCACAAACCTAAGTGTGGTCTACCATATGCTATGATGTATGCGATGACATGACCTTGCTATAACATGATGTACGTAGTGACACAAACCTAAGTGTGCTCCACCATATGTTATGTTATGATTATGCGGTGTCATGGACCTAAGCGTGGTTCACCATATGATTTATACATATACAATCAATGACAATTGGATCAATGCATATTGTTATAACGGCCACTAAGTAAGTGAAAGACAAGATGAATAAGTCATGTATGAATCATATGAAATGCAAGGAGGCAATCACTCATTCATCCATGTTACATGTATTACCATAATTATTTCTTGATTTCCACCAAAGTTACTAATGAATGATCTGTATGCTATATGTATGTATGATTATGCATGAAAGTTTTTAAAGTCAAGCTTAATGTTAAGTTAAGTTTACAGTATTATGTATTAGTACTGAGTCTTCGACTTATTTGTTTCTTTATTTTTATGTTTTAATGTCCTAGATAATGATGGCATAGATTTAGAGCAGGAGTGTCAGGAGTATGTTATTCTTTCATAGACTTAGACCTTGAATCATTGTTATTGCCACATGGGTTTACTTATGCTTAGACATTTGAATAAGTGTTAATGTCACATTGGACTAGTTATGTACTTTATTATGTTTTAGCTTTTATATTATGAGACCTGTTATGCTATGTAAGTTTTATGATTCAATAAATGCGTTGAACCTAAGGTTTCAAGTTTTGTGTAATTATATATTTACACATGGATTTTGATGATAACAAATGAATTCATAGAATAAAGGAGTCTCAAGCTCAAGTTATCTACACAATGGAGTCAAGCACATCAAGAAACCAAGCATGAGCAAGAAGGGAGCAAGTTCACATTAAAGTCATAGAATAATGTTGTAAATCTCTTTAAAATTCGAAATTAGGATTAAGGCTCAAAAATTAATATTTTATCATAAAACATTAAAATACATTTTCCACATGTGCATGAATATTTTGAAAATTAAATTTGAAAATTTTGAAAGATAATTGATTGTCATCTTTCACATGTGCATGACATGATTAAAGGTTTGAACTTTGAAAATATTAAGATGATTGATTGTCATCTTTCACATGTGCATGTTTTATTTGAATATTTTCAAAAGTGATGGATGTTTTTCTTGACTTATGCAAAAGATAGATGTCTTTGTTTGAAAAATTTGAAAAGTAAAGTGTGCTCCTTTTGTCATATGCAAAAAGTAAAAGATTAAGTTTGATTTTTTTGAAAAGCAAAGTGTGCTCCTTTTGTCATATGCAAAAAGTAAAAAGATTAGGTTTGAATTTTTGAGAAGTGAATGATGATGTCTTTGACATGTGAATCTTTTTAAATTTGAATATGAAATCTCATATGCCTATAAATAGATCATTTGAGAGCTTCACATTCACAACACCAAGAGCATACAACTCTCATTCAAAGCTTTCATTCTCTCTTCTCTAAGCATTGAGCCTTAACCCTTTTTCATTTTGAGAGATATAGTTTGTGCTTGTATTGTTCTTATTTCACTCATTGAGGAGTGTTTTCTGATATTCTACCCACTATCAATTCTTGTATCAGTAAAAGGGTGTGTATAACCCTTGTGCGTGTAGAAAGTGTTCTACACAGGGAATAGTTGAGTCACCACGTGTGAGGTGATTGCAAGTGTAGAGAGTGTTCTACACGGATCCTTTGTAGCGGTGTTGTTCAAAGGTGTAATAGGTTTCTATCTCCACCTGAATGAGGTTGAATAGTGAATTCGGGGATCCTCAAAGGGTAGCTTGAGGCGAGGACGTAGACAGTGGGGTTGAACCTCGTTAACATACTGAGTTTGCTTCTCTTACCCTTACTCTTTATATTTATTGCTATTTTATATTTTATTTATATTTTATATTGTATATTTGTTTTATAATTGTTATTTTCTTAAATATAACTCAATTCACCCTCCCCCTCTTGTATTAGTCATCTGGGCAACAAAATGAAGTATTTTTATTATGTCGAATCTCTTTACCAGGCATAATGTCATGAAAGTATGTGACATTCCTAACCTACGGGAAGGCTTGCTACACTGATGCAAAAGTGCATCAAGTCAAAGACTAAAGAAAGAGAAAACATCAATTTATTTAAGTAGGAATACTAATTAGGAGGTTAAGGACAACATTATAGATATTGCTGGTATTCAATCCTACCTTTCGTATGAGAATCACTGGGGTTTATATTACCTTGTTGGTAGATTCCGAAATAAGGATTTCAAGAGTATGTTACTCAAATATGTTAAGTGAAGTTCTTATCTCAAGCAAGGAAGGAAATTTCTGAAATATGTTATTCAAGATTTCCTACCTACATCATGAGTGTTTTTAAGCTACCAAAGATGCTATTGAAGAGCAATAAGGTTATGCAAAATTTTTGGTGGGGTTAAAAAGAGAATGAAGCAAAAATACAGTGAGTGAGTTGGAGGCATTTGGGTAAAGCAAAAGCAAGCCTTCTTTCCGTTGAAGAAGCATCTTAGCAGCAAAACATATTATATTATAGAGGAAGGGATGAGATATGGAGGGTAGCCAGTGGAGCAGAAATTAAAATCTGTAAGGATAGATGGATTCCTAGGCCAATATCTTTTAAGGTGCAATCACATGTTTGAATTTTGGCTGAAGATGCATCAGTAGCTTTGTTGATCGATAATGATACTAAGAAGTGGAAAGACTCTTTGGTGAAAGAAACTTTCTCTCATGCTGAAGCTGAGGCGATCTTTAGGATTCTGATAAACCTATGTAATAGTGTAGATAAAAGTCACGTGAAAACGCTCAGCGAATGGGAAATTCTCACTAAGGAGTGCATACCACATTCAGGGAGACATACTGGCCAGAGAGAGGGGGCAGCCTTCCAGCAGCAGACATACAAATGGGTTCGGGACCAAAATCTGGCAACTCTCAATTCATAATGCAGCAAAGATCTTCAAATGGGGAGCCTACCTTGGTGACCTTCCAACTATGATGAACCTGTTCAAGAGGAAGCTTATTGAAAACCCCCATTGCCAGATCTGTTTAGCTGAGCCAGAGACTAGAGAGCATGCACTGTGGGGCTGTTTATAAGCAAATGATGCATGGAGTCAATGCTCTAGGAAGAACGCAGAATCAAGTTTGACTCTTTCTAAGGCACTGTAAAGGAGGTGTTTCAGATCATGGAAGAAGTGGAAGTGGTTGAGAAGGAATCAGTTTGTTCATGAGGGTGATAATAGTCACCCCAATTGGTTAGTGAACCAGACGAAACAAACAGTCATTATAACCTCCTCCTTAAAAAATCCTTGAGTGCAGCAATAACCGCTACTGAATTACACCAACGTTGGGAACCTCCTCCTTATGATTTGCAGAAAATAATTTGGGATGCAACAAATGACAAAAAGGCAACAAGTTAAGAATTTAGGATCGTAGAGCGAGAACATGAGGAAAGGGTTTTGGCTACCATGAGAGCCACTAGAGCTTTACCAGTCTCTTCTAGCCAGATCTATGGCTGCCCTACATGCCATCATCCTCTGCCGTGACCTGGGTTGAAACAGATTGTGCTAGAAGGTGATTGATGTCATTCAACTGGTATGAGTGAAATTCCTTAACTCTGGCAATATCAACTCCAAGTGGTAAAGTCCCAAGTCTTCAGCATTCAAAGACGTTGTAGTGTACTTCCCAATAGGAGAGCAAAGGTCCCAAGTTTTCAACGTTGGATGGCGTTTTAAGTCCTTCCCAATTCCACCAAGTTTCCCCTGCATGCTGTCTATTGTTCTGTTACTCGATGACAACCAGTTTCTAGAGAGAGAATAAGATTGACTCAAACTCGAATGGAAGAAGAGCAAAGATGGAGCCGTTGTGGCAAGAGAGGAAGAGTGAGAGTGTGTGTGCTGTCTCAAGATGGAAATAGAATTATAAAGCAATTCTTAAGAACTGGAGTAGATTTCACGAAGAGACATTAAAAATAATCAAAATCTAGTGAAGCTAAATGCTAACTTTGATGTTAACTCCCATGGAAAGATTAGGCAATGAATGACTCTCTTAACCTTCTGATTCTCAGTAACTCCCCATCTGGAAGGAATATATAATGACATGGCTCTCTTTCAACCTTTCGATGTTCATCTAAACACTCAGCTAACAAGGGCAGGCTCCCGATTAACTAGCACTCCATGATCGTAATCCAACTTGTTCTTATTCTTGATTCACACACAATAATTGGAGACAGAGAAGAGAAAATAAAAATAAAAATAAAAACCTTTGGCTTGCTGCTGGACGCTGGCCGCAATTGGAGGCCTTGCCCAAGTGGGAGAGGCCAATTATCAAAATGCTTCATTAGTGGAGAAGGCCACATTCATTCAGAAATCACACGTATTATCAGGACACAGACATTCTGATTGGTATTAAAAAAAAAAACCCAAAGCCAGCATTTTTTTCATTCTTTCATGGGACACATTTACATCTGTTTCTAGGTAAGTAAACAAAAGCAACCACAATCATATAAACAACACACTCTACATTTCTGTCAAAGACATAGAAAAGATGTTAAGAACTTATTTCTGGTACTACAAGAAAGAAAATATTATAAGAATATAACAGCAAACCTACCTATCAAAAAAACATATAACAGCAAACCTTCACCCTTTGAATAATAACATGAAATCCTTAAGCTCCACACGAACATTACATCTGTATCACTTCCATCTCTTGAACTTATGTTTACCAAACATGCCATTCTTCCAGCGCTTGCCAAATTTCCCATGCTTAAACTTGCCATGTTTGAACTTTCCACGACCAAAGCCATGGAAACCACCATGTCCAAGACTATGAGCACCATGGGAGAGCTGGTGAGCACCATAAGCAGCAGCTGCTGCAGCAGCACCCCCTGCTAGCAATGCTCCCATACCGGATCCATGTCCTGTAATAATAGTTTACCGGAAAAGATCACAAGGAATGAAGCGAAAGGGCAGCTACAACTCTACTAACAAAATCTTTAACACCTGTGATATTTGATTGGCTATAAGGAACCACGTAGGTATCATGTCCATTTGGATACTAAATAAAATTTCCATCAGTAGGGCAGGAGACTAAAATAACACTTGATCAATCCCTATGCAATAGATTCCAAACAACATCACCAATAAACATTTCTGGTCTATTCAAATGTTGTTTAATCTTTATTTCAGTGGTAATACGGAAAAATCTTGGTGATTTTTTTTTAATTTATTTAAGAGAAAAACACTTCATTCTCAGCATCAATGTCTTTCAGTGAGACGAAACACAAATGGTGGTGAGGGCAAACTTTAGCCCTTTCCCTTATATATATCTCAAAAGAAAGCAGGGATGGAAATTGACATCCTCTAAGACCTTTTTTATGAGTTCAGATTAAGAAAAGGAAACCTACCTTATAAAAAAAGGAACCCTACCTCTAAGACTACTAATAAAAAAGATAAAAAAAAAGGTCCTCTAAGACTGAAATGATGACTGATACTCACATAATATGATTTGATATAAGAGAACTACAAATTAACGGCAGGTTACCACAATTATTGAATAGAACAAAGCATTTTAAAATACATATATTATGCTAGTTCTTTGTTTAAAGGAGGAATAAAGAACATCAGAGTTACAGAATATATGTAGAAATTATGAAAATAATTTAAAAGCTTCAAAATGAAAAGAGAACACATAATCCATTATCCCTATGTGTATTCATAGAAATTAAAAGCTTGAAGGCTTCTAACTTTCTAAAGCACTAAAGTTTTCTTTTTCTTTTCTGTGATGTACCTATGCCATATCCATGAAAAAAAGTTATCTATATTTTTCAAGTGTATGGAATACATATCTCACCATCTCACAACTATCAGATAGGTTATGACAGGTATTTTTAGTATTCGTGCTTGCAAGGTGAAAGGAAATCATACCTGAATGATATGGAGCTGATGGACCAGGATAACTGGATGGGGGATATCCTCCCCCAGGAGGATATCCAGCAGGTGGGTATCCACCTGGGGGAGGATATCCAGCAGGTGGGTATCCTCCCCCACCTGGGGGAGGATATCCAGAAGGTGGGTATCCACCTGGGGGAGGGTATCCAGAAGGTTGGTATCCACCTGGAGGAGGATATCCAGAAGGTTGGTATCCACCTGGGGGAGGGTATCCACCTGGAGGAGGATACCCACCTGGTGGGTAGGCTTGCGGGGGAAATCCTTGAGGTGGATATCCCTGTGGAGGGTATCCTCGTGGAGGGTAGTGTCCAGCAGCATATCCAGCAAGACTTGAAAACAGCCCTTTGTCACTAGACTCGCGATCACGATTGTCTTTTCCACCTTCCATTTTTCTTCAACTTGGAATTAATGCTACAAAATTTCAAACCCAGCGCCATCAGAGCCAATATCAAATAGCAATGTTATCCATACATATGCGTGTGCATTTTTTATTTTATTTTTTATACATGGGGGAGGGGGGATTCGATCCATACATATGCATGTGCATACACAACAAGAAAAGAAGTGAATAAAACATCTGGTTCTTTGTGAGTATAAAATTAGAGGAAATGGGATACATACAAGGAGTCTTGGTTGAGAAGTTTCTCAACATGATCTTTCCATCTTTAAAATTATCTCCAGAAACCAGGTATAGAGGAAAGATATAACAGAAGCACTTTATCTAAATCATGCAATATCCAATGATAGGATGAAAACGTATTTGTTCATACATCTGAAATGACATAGAAAAGAATTCCCACTCAAACTCACACTCAGCAATGGACCAACCCAACCCAACAAAAACCCCAAAAAAAGGGGGGAAAGCCCGACACAATCTAACGGTTTGATGTGATTTTCCATTCTTCTAAAACTGCATACATTTTCATAACCAATATTTGCATTGTTATTTTTTTAAAAGCATATTACCAAGTCCAAGGGAGAGATAAGACCCAAGAACATAACTTTTAAGCTCATGTTTTTTTGTAAATAAGTAAGAAGAATTTATTAATCCACGTAATTAGGCATGCCCTAGGTACATAGTGATGTAGGAGGATCTAGGCCCAGTGATGAGTATTCCTAGGATTTGGGCGAGAGGCAATAGACTTGGGCAAGAAGAGGCAGATTTGGATGAGGAACGACTTATCTCTCAGTTGGACGAGGAGAAGTGGAAACATTAGTATTTTAACTATAACTTTGGCTACAGATTTCAGAATCACGCATGTGACCCTAATCCAGAAAGCTCTCTTCGGCCCACATGTCGTGGTTACCATGCTCTGCCCAATGGACCCCTTGTCGACCTCAAAATCAGCAGTTTTTCCTTCTGAATCACCACTTTCAGTTAATTCTTCCATTTTTGGCAATTTTCTATTATGGTAATGTTTATCTTTGGTAACAATTTTATTCCGGATTCTTAGGCTAGATTTTAACCATAGTTATCTTATTCTATATTCTATTGTTTGGTCTTAATTACAATTTTGCGATTTTTAGTTAGCTATTTAAGCCTGGCTTGTGGGCTTCAAAGGGGCATCTTTGATTTATGTTATCTTAAAACCCTAATCCCAGAGTTTTTCTCTATTTGTGATTTTTCTCAATCTCAATCTCTAGCTTCTGTTGTTTAGCTAGCCGTCAGAATAATATTATGCTCCGGCGTTACATAGGAAGTATACAAGAGATGAACCTAAATACAAACTACGCGCTGTAAAAATAGCATGGCTTCAACGTTAGTAATATCATAACTTCCAAAGAATTTAAACAGAAACATAAACTTCACTGGATCATCAATGAAGAAGCAAATATAGCCGAAGCTGACACAAAATCGGCACATGACAGAGTGATTCCATGATATGCTAGCACCCCCAAATGATAATGAAACGTTTCATTGCAGTATTTTCCCTTTGGCTTCAAGTTGTGTGTATGTCATGTTTCCATAATGCAGATTGTTTTTGAGAATATAATTGCATGGTACTGAGATATAGGCACACAGACAAAAATTGTTGCATGGATTTGATAATTGAAAAGAAAAAAAAAAAAAAACAGAAATTGGAAAACAAATAAGAAAGAAAGTCAAAATTGAGTCATGAGATCATTACCACAAGCAAAAAAGCGGTGAAGCAATTGTCCGAATCGAGTATCGTGGATGCCAAAATCAAAGCGATCTGAGAGTTTTGAGACGAACGGGCCTCAACTCCTTTTCCTATTGTTTCCTAACATTTTCCCTATTGTTTCTTAGCATTTATCCCTTGACAAGATGTATACATCAACTACTATTCACCGCACACTTCACGACGTTACTTTTCCCTTTTTTATTTCTTTTTTAACGTCAGACGCACCGAATCCATACTTTATTTATTGGGAAATACTAGATCCCCCGCGTTTTGCTTCCTTTATATCATTACGGGGTTTCCGTACTTTTTACCTAATAATTTTGCTTTAAAAAGTTTCCGCGTTAATATGACATCGTCTTCTGAAATTGTTATTATTATAAAGAAAAATAATAATATAACTTTTAAATATGTACATTAAATATATCTATTTTTTTATTTTGTTTAATAATTAAAATTAATAATTATTAATAAAATTATATTTTTTTTATTTTTCCTTAACGATTAAGGATGTTTAAAAAATACTAAAAAAAATCATTTACATTATTGTGTACCCTTGAAGTGTACCCGAGTATTGTTCTATTATAAATTAGATCTAACATCTATTAAATATATAATTTAATTTAAATTTTAAAATTTTAAAATTTAAATATTATAATTTAAATGAAGTAAATAACTTGAGAATAGAATAATTCTTACGTTAATCTATGTCAAAGTGTAAGATTTATATGTAATTTTTTATTCAGTTTCACCTGCTTCCAATTATTTAATGATCCATCAGAAAATGTTGAGAAGATAACTATTAGCATTTTTTTATTATCAAATAACTAACCTTGAAGACAACTTGATATGGATAATCCAAGTGATCAGAGTTCCACTATAAGTCTATAAATGTTTTTCTATAACTATTATTGGTTAAATTATTATTAAAAAAAAACGTTGAGAATATGATAATTGAAAATATGACTAATAGCATTTTTCATCAACCTTGAAGACAACTTGATATTCAAAATTCAATTTATGAGAATTCGAGTATAAATTTATTTCTCTAACTAGTATTGATTAAATTATTATAATATAACCTAATGATAACCTTTTTCAGTTAAATACAAATATAGCATAGATAAGAGCATTCACATTCGGTGTCCCAAATCACCAGATTCCCTATAATTTGAGGTTATTATTCTGTTTTGATCAAAATACTCCCTACATTCGGATCCATATTTGGGGAACTACTATTTATTTTCTAAACTATTTTTTATCAATATTTTATTCTAATAAATAAAATAAATTATTTTTTCAATCATCTACACTTTTTATCGTACTCAAATTTGTTATAGTTTTAAATAATAATTTTAAAAATAATTTAAATAATTACGAAATTATAAAAAAAATAATTTTTAAAAATATTATCATACCCACAAAAAAATAATTTAAATGTTTGTTTAAAATATTTACTAGAGTAATAGTTCAAAACATAACAAAAAAATATTGAGTGGTTAAATTTTTTTAAATAAAAGTAAGAAAAAAGTAATAATAAATAATAATAAAATATTATTTTAATAAAATAGAAAAAGTATAAGGAATGGGATGTAGGAAGTTTTTAATAGATGAATAAAATTTAAAAAATATCATTTTTAACTAAGTTATAAAAATTTTTATGAAAAATCAAATGTTAATGCTCTTAGAGTCTAATGTCTACAATATAGACCACATAACACAAGGGGTTTTACTACATACAAGTAAAACCGCGTACTAATCTGTATATTAATATTGATTCTTTCATACTTACAATTTAAATTAACACTATTTTCAATAAAATTTAATTTTTAATCAATTATATTAAATTAATACGCCGATTAGTAAATAATCATATTTCCAAATAAATTTTTTCTAACACAAGGGACCAACCCCACCAAACAATCCGTCAGTCCAATAAAGCGGTCCCAACCTCGGAACATGTGGTTTGCTTGAACCCAATTGCTCCCTATATTTTTTTATTGATCTTCCTATTCCTATAATTTTAAAATAAATCAATTTTTTATTTCCATTAGAAATATTTTAACTATGCCAACGTGATTTGCCGCTCAGCATGCATTTATAAAAACCGAAAAAACTTTAAAAAATGTTTAAAAAGAATTATTTATAACTAGAAAACATGTTACAATAAATAAATATAAAAATTTATTTAAAAGTAAATTCAAGAAATCTCAAAAAGTATAAAACTTATATAAGAAAACGAAGCTTACCAAAGAAACTGATTGTAAGGGTACTTACATCCATCACCAACCACGAGTTGACATGCCTTCTCAAATCACTAATTGTCAGAAAAATTCAAGTGGATGTAAACATATCAATTATTATATTTAATGAGTTTTGCTACATACAAGTACAGTCGCGCACTAATCTGTGTATCAATATTGATTTATTCATACTTAAAATTTAAATTAACACTGTTTTCAATAAAATCTATTTTTTGACCAATCACATCACATTGGTGCACAGATTAGTACACAATTATGTTTGCAACTATATTTTTCCTTATAAGTATTTTAACACTCTCTCGTGTTTTCATACAGACCTTTTTCGATCAGATAAGAGCATTTACATCCGTATCCCTATCTTCATCTTTATAATTTAACTTAAAATCACTTTTTTTCAAATTTTTCTTTAAATTTTATTCATCTTCTAAAACCTCTCGCATCTCATTCCTCATCCCTATCTCTATTTTATTAAATAATATTTCTCTATTCTTTTTTTATTATTTTTTTCTCTCTTTCATTTACAATCTTAACTACTAACTCTTTTGTCTTATTATCTTTTTTTTCAAATATCAATTTCTATGAAATTTTGTGAAAAAATAACAATTTTAATAATGTATAATATGATATAATAGTTAGCTTTTAGGTATATTTTCCATTAAGCAAGGACCCCACGATAAAAAAAAAGCCTAAAGATTCGTTAGATTGGCAATAAAAAGATTATATATGCTAGATGCTAATGGACCCCACAATAAAATTGAGTTTTCTAGCAACAAAGAGGCTTTGAATCCGAATCTAGTATGTTGATATTACTCCATGAATATAACTGCATGTGCATCCAGCATATCACATGCTTAAACTAACTACAAGAGTATACCATGCATCCAATTAAATAGTCCAAGTTATGACATAATAGAGGAAACGAAGATTGCATGAAAGGGGGGACAAATAACTCAGGGTCTAATAGTTTAGCACAATAAATATTCAACTAAATTTAGTACAATGAAAGTTGCAATCACATTTTCCAGAAATGTGACAATTCGGACAAGAGAGAGTTTAACATTAGCATTAAAACCAACCCATTAAAATGGGTCTGCACAGACCAACCCATTAAAATGTCATTCAAAACCAACAGCTTTAAAACCAACAATCAACAACCAAGTCTCATTTCAACCATCAATTACAACTAAGTTCAAAATGATAAAGCTCCATATTGTCACAACTACAATGGGTTTGCACAGACCAACCTATTAAAATGGCATTCAAAACCAACAGCTTTAAAACCAAAAATCAACAACCAAGTCTCATTTCAACCATCCATTACAACTAAGTTCAAAATGATAAAGCTCCATATTGTCACAACTACAATGGGTCTACACAGACCAACCCATTACAAGTATATATAGAATAGTAAGCTTGGTCCAACTGCAGTTAATACAATATCCAATCAACCAAAACATATGGACTGAGTAGTCCTGAAAGAAAAGAAATGGCAATGTGTATCCAAGTGCAAAAATAAGGTTTAGATATCCAGCCCCCAATAGATAGATACTAAATTCACAATCTCACCCTACTTGGTACACCTAAATGAGATATCAAATATAAAAAAAGGAGCTAATATTGCACGGCATCAAGTCATAACATACATCACAGAAAATCTCAGTGCAGTTCCACCACAAAACTCAGTAAACTGCCAATACAAGATGAAGATTTATCAACTTGCCAAACCCAGAACTGAAATATATAACTACAGAAACATGGGTTGCCAAAAAATTCCTTTCTATTGCACAAAAAATTCGAATCTATTGCAGTGTTTTTGAGCAGAAAATTCCTTGCTATTGCACAAAAAATTTCAGCCCCAAAGTCCAACAACCATTTCGGTCCTTCAACAGATCCCTATCCCCATATGTAATCTCATAGCAATGGTAATCCAAACAACAAATTCAGAGCAACCCATAACCGAAACAACAAATTCAGAGCAACCCAAATCGAAGCAACAATTTCAGAGTAACCCAAATCCAAACTCAATCGATTTATCAACAATTTTGAGCAAGTAGGAGCTAGGGTTTTCAGACTGTAATACATACATATTTGATCTATATTTTTCACAATAATCAATCTCCAAATACATGCAACCATGGAGGAAACCGAGTGAGGGATATGAAATGAGATTGCAGAAGCTCGGTGGCCAACCATGGAGGATCCCGATTGAAACAAAGTCCAACCATTTTCAGATGCCGAAACTCAAAATATGCAAGAAAGAATATGAGAATCCTGCCATGGAGGAAACCGAAAGGGAAGAAAATCACTTACAATCGTTGCAGACTGGTTCGATGGCGAGGGAGGAGGTGAAATCGCGAGGGCACCCAACTGTCCAGAGCAAGAACCGCATGACAAGAGAGAGAAAATCAAATTTGGGGATGTACAGTCGATACACAAATATGGAGATTTACTGTACAAACCGGAAACCCAAACCCCATTTTAGGGAATGGGACGGAGGAGCAAAATTGGGGAAAACCCTATAATTTTCCCCAAATTATAGGAAAAGTATCGGTATGCAGATGCTGATGGGGATGCTCTAAGATGAGAAAAAATTTTAAATAGCAGCAAGATAATTTGTAAATAATAATAAAATAATTAATTAAAATTTTTATGGAATTTTAAAAAAATAGAGATACAGAAAATGTTAAATAAAGAATATTATTTTTTAAAAAAATTTTAAAAAAATTGAATTATATTTTATGTTTTATTTGAAAGTTTAAAAAAATTGTAATGATTACACAATAATTAAATGAAAAATTTTAAAATTTGAATTAAAAAATATTTATATCTTAATGGTATTTAAATGTTGAGATGAGATAGAATAAAATGGTTTTAAAAGTTTATAAATATTTTAATTAGGATGGACTATAAAGTTCAAATTTGAAATGAAGAACTCTATTCTTATATTATCTAAAATCAATGCTGGCTAGATTGACGAGAAAACCTAGATTTATATATTTATAATATATCTTAAAAAGGCAAGTAATACGGACTGAAATATATGACAAGTGCAAATGTAATTTTTTTTAATGAATTTTATACAATTTTAAATAATTTTAAAAAATAAATAAAAATATCAATTCACTAATATTTGCTTTTTTAATTATTAAATAAAAATAAATAAAATATTCAATGAATCACTTTCATTGATTAAACTAGACTTTTACATCTTAACAACAGCAACCCATTTTGTAAGGTAAAAACAACCTTGCAGAAATTTGCTGTGGAGCAAAATAAAACAGAGAGCAAGTTAATGAAGGCAAAAGGAATTTGCCATTTTCATTGAAGAGTTTTCTGTATTGCGTACTACAGACCAAAATAGTCATATATACAGAAAGAATGCTAACTGAATAACCAACTAAACCTATGGCCTTGTGCCAGCTAATATGGAATAAAAATAAATAACAAATGAAATAAATAACAAGTGATAAACGACTAGTAGCTTTGGCCTGTATCTGTTAACACCCCCCCTCCCCCGGCCGGGGGCAAGATGGAGAATAGAGATTTACTATTCCCATCTTAGATAAGTGTGATTTCAGAAGATAGACTGGTAGAGCTTTGGTAAATGTATTGGCCAATTGTGCTTGAGAAGGGACATGAGCTGTTTTGTTGCTTCCTTCTTGAATTTTGTCTTGGATCAAGTTGCAATCGAGTTCAATGTGTTTTGTTCTCTCATAAAATACTGGATTTGCAGCAATATGTAGGGCTACCTGATTGTCACAAAAGAGGAGGGCAGATTGAGGATGAGAGATGCCAAGGTCTGTAAGGAGACATCTAAGCCAAGTAAGTTCTGAACAAGTTGCAGCCATTGATCTATACTTGGCTTCTGCTGAGGATCTTGAAACAACAGTTTGTTTCTTTGATTTCCAAGAGATAATGGAGTGGCCTGAGAATACACAATAGCCTGTAGTAGATCGACGAGAGTCTTGGCAAGAAGCCCAATCTGAGTCACAATATGCCCTGAGTTGAAGCTGGGATGAAGAAGCAAGGAGAATGCCTTGAGCAGTGGCTGTTTTGATGTATCTCAAGATTTTGTGTGATGCTGCTAAATGTGATGAAGTAGGATGATCCATAAACTGACTTAACAACTGAACAACAAAGCAAATATCTGGTCGAGTTATTGTGAGATATAATAACCTACCAATCAACCTTCTAAAAATGCTAGGATCAAGGAGAGGTGTGCCTTCAAGTTTGTTAATTTTAAAATGTTGATCCAAAGGGATTTTGAGTGGTTTGCAGCCAAGCATACCTAAGTCTGCCAAAATGTCCAAGGCATATTTCCTTTGACAAATATAAATTCCTTTGGAGGATCTAGCATTTCTAAACTTAAAAAGTAGAGTCGATAGCCAAGATCTTTGATCTTGAATCTTGTGTTGAGAAAGGTTCTTAAAGAGGCAATAGATTGAGTAGAATTGCTAGTCACCAAGAAATCATCAACATAAACTAGGATGGCAGTGTAAGTGTCCCCTTCTTGTTTAGTGAACAAACTATAACCTAACTTGGATTGTAAGAATCCAAATGCAAGAAGAGCTAAAGTCAGTTTGGAGTTCCATTGCCTTGATGCTTGTTTAAAGCCATAAATACTTTTAAGCAACTTGCAAACTTGGTTAGGTTGACCCTTGTTATACCCTGGTGGTTTCTTCATATAAATCTCTTCATTTAAATCACTATTAAGGAATGCATTATTTATATCAACTTGATGTAAATACCATCCTTTGACAGTAGCAACACTAAGTAAACATCTTACAGTCACAAGTTTTGCAACTGGTGAAAAGATTTTGGTATAATCTATACCTTGTTGTTGGGTATAGCCTTTCGCTACAAGTCTAGCTTTAAGTCTTTCTACAATGCCATCAGACTTAAATTTAATGCGATAAACATACTTACAAGCAATTGTTTCTTTCCCTTCAGGTAAGTCAGTGATGGTCCAAGTGTGGTTTTTTTCCAATGCTTCAAGCTCAGCCTCCATAGCCTTGCACCAAGTAGGATCCTTAATTGCTTGCTTGTAGGAACTAGGCTTGGTTTGAAGGGAAATTGAAGAAGAAAATGCTTGAAAAGCCTGTTAAATTGATGATAAGATAAGCAACTAGTGAGAGAAAAGGGCTTACAACTTGAGATAGGAGCTGCTGTAGGAGCTGATTGGTCAGGAGGTGCAAGCATGACCTGTTTGCAATGAAAGTCCTTGAGATATTGTGGGGCAGTCCTAATTCTAGTGGATCTACGAAGTGAAGGAGCTGTAGGTGCAGGAATGAGTTGTGTTTTGTAGTGGGAGAAGGGGATTGTGCTAAGGGGAATTGTGAGGAGGAACTGTTGTCAGGAGAGGAATTCGAGTTGGCAAGATTGGAAGGAGATGAGGAAATGATAGGAACAAGGGGACTTGGCTGAGAGATAGAAGAAGGAGCTGAAGGAATAGAGAAAATGGGTAATGATGAAACTATACACAGCTTGGAGATAGATAGCTCTTCTGTCTTTTTCTATGAGTGAGTCAGGTGAGGAAATTGAAATTGAACTAGAAAATATGGCTGCACCTGTACCACACACTCTTAAGGATTATTTGCAACCTACTCGCACCACTACACCTTCATGCATTGTTTTACCCGAAAATGCACCTAATTTCTCTATTAAGCATGGCATGATGTCAGTGATACCTCAGTTCCACGGGATGGATTCTGAGAGTCCTTACCAACACTTGACAGATTTTGAATTGGCTTGCACTACTTTTATTATTAGGGCTGTTACTGATGAATTTATTAGACTTCGTTTATTTCCTTTCTCTTTAAAGGATAAAGCGAAGATTTTGTTTAATTCTTTGAGACCTAATTCTATCTCTAGTTGGTCTGATATATTAGAGTGAATTCTTACAAAAAATTTTTCCTTTTCAGAGAACTCAATTTTTGCAAGAGCAAATTAGCCAGTTCAATCATAGATCTGATGAGACCTTTCAGGCCAGTTGGGAAAAATTTAAAGATTTGGTGAACATCTGTCCACATCATGGTTTTGAATCTTGGAGGCTGGTGAGCTATTTTTACACTGGTCTCACTCCAGAATGCAAGCAGTTTGTTCAGACAATGTGCAATGGAGAGTTCTTTAGCAAGGAACTTGATGCAGCTCTATCATTTTTTGACTATCTTATTGAGAGCGCATAACAGTGAAACACTCATACTGATCGAGTTTCGTTAGCAGCATAGCCACTGAGGGCTATTTCTGGAGGGAGTAGATATGAGCTTAAGGAAGACACTGATGTTCAAACCCGAATAGCTGCATTGACTAGAAGACTGGAAGTCATGGAAATAGAAAACGTGAAGGCCGTGAAAGTAGTAGATGCATGTTCTATATATGCTGATTCGAACCATAAGACCCAAGACTGCCCGATTATGCCAGTATTTCAAGAAAGTAGGTCTGAGCAGATGCAATTAGCTAACTGGGTTAATAGAGCACAGAATCAACTTTTTTCCAACACATATAATCCGGGGTGGAGGAATCACCCAAATTTCTCATGGAGAAATGATCAACCTGGTCGGTCTCTACCACCTGCGCAGTAGCCATTTCATCAGGGTGCTCCTCAGCACCAGTATCCACCATATCAGAGATCTCAGAGCTATCCTTTTGTAACTCCTCCTAGATTTCAGCCTCATGTAGCTGCACAGAAAGGGAAATTTCCAGCACAGCCTCAGCCTAATCCTCAAGTATACAAGCAACAACAACAGCAAGTCCATAATGTCTCAGGGGATGTTATTGAGACAGCGAAGACAGTTCTTACTTTGAGAAGTGGGAAGGAAGTTCCCTAACCAAAGATGCCTATGGACACACAGGTAGTTGGTCCTACACCTGAAGATGTAATAGAGACTGATGAAGTTGAGAAAGAACCAGAGGTAGTGAGACCAGAGCTAAAGAAGCTTGTGAGTGCAGATGCTGAAACTAGTAAGGGATACCAACCTGTGGTTCCCTATCCTCAGAGATTGGCAGCTGGCCAAAAGAACAAATATCACACAGAGATTCAAGATATTTTCAAGCAAGTAAAGATTAATATCCCACTCTTGGATGCCATACAACGAGTGCCTTCATATGCAAAATTTTTGAAGGACTTGTGCATAGTGAAGAGGAAGTCGAATGTAAAGAAGAAAGCTTTCCTAACGGAGCAAGTTAGTGCATTTATATTGAGCGAGACTCCTCAAAAGTTTGGAGATCTCGGTTATCCCAACATTTTTATTATGATCAGTGAATCACGCATTGGGAGAGCTTCACTTGATTTGGAGAGTAGTGTGAACTTGCTACAATTCTAAGTGTATGAGCAATTGGGATTGGGTGAGCTGAAAAAGACCTCCATTATGCTACAGTTGGCTGACAGATTAGTTAAGGTACCGAGGGGTATTGTAGAGGACGTGTTGGTCCAAGTGGACAAATTCTACTACCCAGTGAATTTTGTGGTTCTTGATATGCAGCAACCAATCTCCATTATTTACCAAGCTCCCGTCATCCTTCGAAGACCATTTCTAGCTACATTAAATGTTTTGATTAATTGCAGAAGTGGAGTTTTGAAGCTTACCTTTGGGAACATGACACTTGAGTTGAACGTTTTCAATGCTTGCAAGATGCCAGCACATTTTGATGACACAAGTGATTTGAATGCTGTGGAGAGTTTGACACCAACATAGTTTATTTGCTCAACTTCTCCATTCTCTGATGATGATTATATTTTTCAGGCACTTGAATTTTTACTTGATGAGAAAATTCATCATATCAATGAAGATGACTTTGAATTTTTTGATTGTTTTGCAGATTCTTCTTTACCACTTGAAGTACAATTTGCAGGAGCAAGATGGAAACCTCAGTTCAAAGCTCTACCACCGCCAAACATGCTTAAATCTTCAGAGTAAGAAGTTCCCCAGTTGGAACTGAAACCACTTCCTCAAGATTTAAAGTATGTGTTTCTTGGTCCTGAAGAATGCACTTTTCTTGTGGTAATTTCCTCAAAGTTAAATCAGAAGGATGAAGCCCAGTTGATTGAAGTTTTAAAAAAGTATCGAGGCACAATTGGTTGGACAATAGCCGATATCAAAGGTATTGATGCCGTTGTATGTACCCACAGAATCCATCTTGAAGATGATGCTAAACCGGTTCGTGATGCTCAACGTAGGCTCAATCCTACCATGAAGGAAGTTGTTAAAGAGGAGGTGTTTAAGCTACTCGCAGTGGGTATTATTTACTCCATCTCAGACAGTAAGTGGGTAAGTCTAACTGAAGTGGTACAAAAAAAATCTGGCTTGACTGTTATAAAAAATGATAAAAATGAGTTGATTCCAACTAGAATGGTTACTAGCTAGAAAATGTGCATTGATTATAGAAAACTTAATTCAGCTAATAAAAAAGATCATTTTCCTTTACCATTCTTAGATCAAATTTTAGAAAGAGTAGCTGGTAATGCATATTATTGCTTTTTGGATGGATATTCTGGTTATTATCAAATTGCTGTACCTCCTGAGGACCAGGAGAAAACCACTTTCACCTGTCCTTTTGGCACTTTTGCTTTTACTAGAATGCCTTTTGGTTTGTGTAATGCTCCAACCACTTTTCAGAGATGCATGATGAGTATTTTTTCTGACATGATTGATGATATTTGTGAAATATTCATAGATGATTTTTCTATTTTTGAAAAATCTTTTGATATTTGTTTACATAATTTGGCACGTATTCTCCTGCGATGTGAGGAAAAAAATCTTTTACTTAATTGGGAGAAATGCCAATTTATGGTTACTCAGGGCATTGTATTGGGACATATTGTTTCTTCTGAGGGTATAAAGGTCGACAAGGCAAAGATTGAATTAATATCTAAACTTCCTATCCCTAGGACAGTTAGGGATATTCGTTCTTTTTTTGGTCATGCTGACTTTTATAGGCGGTTTATTCAAGGGTTTAGTTCTATTACAAAACCTTTGTGTACTCTTTTACAAAATAATATTGAATTTGTTTGGACTGATGAGTGCCAAAAAGCTTTTGATACCTTTAAAAAATTGCTTACCACTGCCCCTATTGTGCAACCCCCGCAGTGAGACCTTCCTTTTGAAATCATGACAGATGCTAGTAATTATGCCTTAGGAGCTGTTTTGGGGTAGCGTGTGGATAATAGATCATTTGTGATTTATTATACTAGTAGAACCTTGAATGATGCCCAAAAAAATTATACTACTACTGAAAAAGAATTGCTTGCAGTGGTTTTTGCACTTGATAAATTTCGGACTTATATTCTTGGTTCTCCTGTTACTATTTTCACTGACCACTCTGCTCTAAAGTATTTGTTGGCTAAGAAAGATGCAAAACCAAGCTTGATTCGCTGATTCTAGTACTTCAAGAGTTCAACATCAACATTAAGAACAAGAAAGGAGTTGAAACCGTGATAGCTGACCACCTCTCTAGATTGTCATCATCCTCCTCTTCAAATGTTAGCCTTCCTCTTGATGATAGTTTCCCGGATGAGCAGCTGTTTGTGATTAATAGAGCTTCATGGTATGCTGACATAGTCAATTATCTGGTGAATGAGCGAATGCCTTCTGAATGGTCCACCCAAGATAAGCGTAGATTTTTCTCTGAGGTATGACACTCTTACTTTGATGATCCATATCTTTTCAAATATTGTTCGGACCAATTGATTCGAAGATGCATTCCCGATGATGAGTTTTCTTCGGTGTTGAGATTTTGTCATATGGGTGCATGTGGTGGTCACTTTTCAGCAAAGAAAACAGTCGTTAAAATTTTGCAAAGTGGTTTTTACTGGCCTTCCATGTTTAAAGATGCTTATAATTTTTGTAAGGCTTGTAAGCCTTGTCAAAAATTGGGATCCATTAACAAAAGAGACATAATGCCTCTTTCTCCTATTCTTACATTGAAAATTTTTTATTGTTGGGGAATAGACTTCATGGGACCTTTTCCGGTTTCTTTTGTAAACACATATATTCTATTAGCTGTGAATTACATTTCAAAATGGATGGAGGTCATCGCTTGCAAAACAAATGACCATCGAGAGAAGTAAACTGCAGGACTACCGAGTCATGCCTAAAAAAAAAAAAAAAAAAAAAAAAAAGAAAAAGAAAAAAGGAATAAAGGCCACTTAGTGAACTTTCCTAAGTAAAAGGGCTAGAAACAATTACCCAAGATTTTGGGAGTTGAGTGTCCAACCTTTAAAAACAGAGCTGGCGTGAAAACTACTAGTCCCTTGGACTTTGAGGTAGTTAGAATCAGCAATGATTAATCTTAAGGTTAAAAAATCCTATGACAAATCATGGCTAGTAACGAGGAACACACAATCAGTTTAGCTCCACACACACATTTGAGTTATGAGATATTTGCCTTAATTTTATGTGAAAGATTATTAAGATAGTCTTGGTGGGTATAACCCTTGAGGGTTGAGTAGTAACGTGTTACTTTTGTGAGAATTCAGAATTGTGTTTGATTGTTTTTGTTTGAATTTCGATCTTTATGTAATATTCATCTCAATTAATTTTCACTATTTTGCTCAAGGATTAGCAAAATGCTAGTTGGGGGTGTGATTGAGCTGAGTTATTGCATATTTTAATGCTTTTGAAACCAATATATCTTAATTCTTTCATTACTTTATCATTGGTTTCATATGGAAAAATGAATAAATCTAAGTTGTGATTTTAATTGATTAAAAGCATGAATTTTTGCTAAATTTTATTAACTGTTGATTAATGTGGAATCTGGTCCACCTCACTCGAGCGGAGGCTTTTGGCCGCTCGAGTGAATTCAGGCAGATTCAAATGCTCAATGTTCGCTTGACATTGAGTTCGAGCGAACTTAAGCAAAGTTGAACGCTTGATGTCCACTCGACATTCCGCTCGAGCGGACATCGTATTTTACAGATCTAGGATTCATTCCGCTGTTAGAGCGGACATCGTATTTTACAGATCTAGGATTTATTCCGCTGTTAGGGTATATCTATGATTTTTTACATCTTATGGCCAACTTTTGGACTGGAAAACACTATTTGATTAGAAGGAACACTTATAATTTATTTTTCCTTGACATTTTTGACTCAGATCCGGAGAGGGGGATTCACACAAGCAATCATTCATGCAGCAACACAAAATTCTACTGGATCATTCACTCACACCGCAGCAGATTGAAGAGCTCATTGAAGGGTCCAATTGCTACTGCAGCTCAGCCTCCTCCACCACTTCAATTCTTCATCTCAATTCAATTGGGTTGATCTTTTCATTCCCTACTTGTTATTTAATTTCAATTTTAAGTTTGTGGAATATTTTTGAGATTTTTGGTTTAGAAGTTTGAGTAATTTATTTGTTATTCATTTAGTTCATGTTATTTATTTTTCTTGTTTCGTTAAGCTTTCATTTTAATAGTGATTACAATTGCTATGGATTAATTTTGAGAATTTGTGATTTGAATACAATGATGAACCCTAGAACATTGATTTTGGGGCTTTTCAATTTTCAGTGCATATTTTGTCAATTACTTTCTACTCTAGTTTAATTCTTATCTTAGTTTTATTAATTTCTTAGTTTAATCTCTTAGTCTTTTACATTTCAATTCGACACTCAAAAATCTAAGATATGAATCTAGTCCATGACTAGTACCCTTTTTCATTCCTTTTGCACTCTTCCATCCATTGCACATACCATCATCTCATTTTCTCTTTGTGAAGATTTTCACCATTTTCAACGAGTTTGAGTTTAAGTAGCTTTCCCTGAGGAGACGATTAGGAATTTATTCCTAATTATTACACGACATCCTCCTGTACTTGGGATAGCCTTAGTGCTACTCATTTTTCAAACCAACTTGCGTGCACCTCAACTAATCTCACAGGATCCTGAAGTTAACAGTCAGGTAAATTTCTAGTAGCCTTGAAGGGAGTCGAACTAGTAACTATTAGAGAGCAAACTCAAGACCTGACCAATCGAATTATCTCCTCAGGGTTAAGTGTATAAATATAATATACACAAATACGAAATATACTTTTGGCCATTCATATATATAGTGTCGAGGAGGAGAGATCAATCAAAAGATACATGAAAAAGAATTGCTGCTATACATGGATAAGCCATGCCTCTTCCAAACTGCACTATAATTCCACAATTAAAGAACAATTGGCTTCAAATTCAAAATCTTGCATGGAACTCCTAAGGATTAGCTTCAGCAGCAAGGGCTTTGATCCTAGGGGTAGACGCCACATCTCATAACTGAATAATCGATGATTTACTTAATCCATGTGATGTGTACGCAAGATCCAAGCTTCTCTCAGCTATCACAATCATTCAAAACGCTTACATGATTTAACACCAGACATAAACAGCTTGAACTATTCAGTAACCGCTTCATCCATTTCACAATCATATTTCCAAGACAACTTATGATACAAGCACGAAGAGCCTACCGATTAATTATATATTCGCTTCAGGTACATCCTTCTGTAAATTCTTGCACCTTCAAATTCTGCATGAATCTCTCTCTCTGTCCTTATTCCCATTGGGTTGCTCAATAACCATCCCTCTTGGTCACACAAAACGCTCTGGTCCAAGGCATCCATGTGATGAAGTACATCCCCTTCAGCATCAAATTGATATCTCATGTCAAGTGCCACTTCAAGCACATCAGACTGTATGAATATCTGTTCAATCACCAATTATATATATTAAGATTTAGACATGTTTTGCATTTATCGTGAAATTTTTAGTACAGTGATATCTTCAACACAGCAAGAGAGAGAAGGAAAGAGAGAAGATTTATCTCTTTGTTCCTAACGTGAATTATAGGTTTCTTTTTTAAGTTGCAGATCATGATTCATGGATGATACTTTGTACGGATCGGAAAGGAGACAATATTTCAGAATGACAACAGTTGTGCTCATTTTTTTTCTTTATATTTCCTTGATCTATCATCTAAAAGAATAGCATACATATTTCTGTTATATCTACAGATTTTGTTCCTCATAACCCCACACTTGTAGTGCAAGCATCCAAGAAAAGATTTACAATCCAGGTATGAAAATTCCTCCATATAAATATGTCGAGATTTGCACCAAAAACAATTTTGCAACTGAAAGAACATAATTCTTAATACAACAAAATTGAGATGTACAGCACCACTAATAATAATTAACGACAGAGCAGATTGCCATAAAATGGCACTTTTTTGGTGATGGGTCTATTGAAGATGACAGAAAAATTGTTTCATACACAGGCAACGCACTTTCCTAGAGAAATTAGAACTGGATGTTACATGAAATGATTCTAATTATTTTTTCACCTTTTTTTCCGGGCCAAATGAAACAAAGTTTGGATTTCAAAGGCCAAAATCCCTTCTCAATTCAGCCCAATAAAATATAAGATCGTTTGTTTTTTCTCTAATGATTCATATGTATGCATCACTTAGTAGAAGTCAATCTTAAAACAAGATATTATTTAATCAAGACACTAAACAAATTTTGTATATTGCCTACGTTAAAATAAGGACCCATCAAACAAGGCGGTGCTTGAGTCCAGACTAGGTACCTGTCCTCCAGGCATTAAATTATGTATGATAGAATCTACTAAGGGCTTCTGCACAACCCTTCTTTTACGATGCCTTTTCTTGAAATGAGGATCTGGGCACTGCAAACAAAGAACTGAAAAATTTTAGTACTGATAATCTGTGGTCCGAAGAGAAATCCTTCAGCAATTAAATATGAACTCTTATTGAATGCCAGTAAGACTGGTACGCTCACCAGAATTGAGACTAGCATCAAGGGTCCAGGATATGTGGACACTAGTTGATTAAAAGACACCATGGCATTTGCAAACAGGAAATGCCTGCGATGAGTTCGAGCTATCCATTTTAGTATGCAGTCGGTTTCTCATTCTTATAACCAAAATAAAGTAATGGGGCCATACACGTTGTAAAGAGCCAGCTCTTTTACCCAGAAGTCAGCACGGTTGACCAGCTGCAAGTGGATAATTTATTTTACCATGTAAATTAAGTCCTAATATCATTTAAAAATGGGGGAACAAGGGAACCATTAATTATAAATAATCAATCAAAGAATACCCAAGCACATAGAGAGTAACACAAGGAGTTTGTTCCCATACTTTCTGCCGTATTTCTAGCCCCAAATAATTCCTCACTTCAGGGTGTCTTTTTGCAAGCCATATGAGAAATCGGCCACTACCTGGGAATTTATATGTCATTATATAATTAGATTGATAAATACAACAGATTAATAGCCTTAGATAGATAAAAAAAAATAAAATAAGCATCCCATCCCCTCTTTAATGACTCATAATGATGCTACAAGCTGCATGTTCAGAGACATGAAAACGTGGGTTGTGGCTTCCATGATGTCTGTTTGTGGACCATTAATGCAGGTAGGATGTGGGCATGCTAGAAAGCTCACATCTAGTTAAAAGAACATTTCTGGCTATGTGGATTGTGCCAAGCATTTGTATATGATATGGATGTGTGGTTTTGTGCATACATGAGAAATATGGGTGCATACATAGGGTATATGAGTGTAAGTGAAGAGTGGGTTAACATCATGTAGATGGGTGTTTTTATAAATGGTGCTGATGTAATGTTTTTTCCCCAAGTCCAAAATGCCTGTCCGGCATTGAGGTCCTACTTACAGTAAATTTGAATATTACTGTGAGTATAGGTTCATTTCATTTTCTCACCCAGATTTCCATTAATTAAAATCAGAGACAATGGCAACCAATATAGATGGAATTGAGAAACTTGAGGCTGACTTGCATGAGGTGAATAAGGGAATTCATCACCTAGAAGTGGCTAACACCCAAGAGCTGACAAAGGATATAAGATGAAGGACTTAAGAGAACTCTTGCAAGTCCTCATAATATGGACCATCATTCTCTAGTTCAACAGAAAAAGGGTGATGAAGAACCACACCAGTTCATACCTCCCAGAATATGAATTTTTTATGCTACAATGCCATAGATCAAACTTAGTGGCTCAACTAATTCACCAGATTCCTTAAGTATCAAGACACTTTATCTGAACAAGAAGTCACCTCAACATCCTTCCATTTGGAGAGTGAGGCTAACCAGCAACAAGTGCACAAAGAGAAAGGTCGATCTTGACCCATGAACCCTTTGGAAGAGTACTATTTGTGCAATTCCGTGCAGCAAAATATGAAGATTTTGATAAGTATCCCAAATCAATCAACATGGAACCCCCACAAAATACCAATGCGAGTTAGAACAATTGGTGCAAATAGAGTGGTTGGCGGGCCTCAAAAGATGCTAGTTGTGCCTACCAAGGAGGGTTAACCAAAAAATCACCATTGAGATACACATTTTGAGGCCTGAAACCATCAAGATGGCTTGCATGATTGAAAATTTGTCAAAGATGATAGTGATGGCATACCACGACAATTTCCATGCTTTCCATCAGCCACCATGCAACTAGTTATTCAATAAAGAAAATTCAATTGAATAAACGCAATACAGGGAGGCAAAAGACTTCTGTTTCAATTGTAACAAACATTTCACCTAGCAGACACTACAACTATTACTTATTGAGAAGATCAATTAAAAACTGATTGCGTACATCATTGCAAAGGTTACTATGCTTTTCATGCATGCATGCGCTCCATTTGGTCACTACATATATAGTTGTATTAGCATTAAGTTATTTATCAAAAAAAAAAAAATGAAAAGCAATACAATTTTTACAGGTCATGCACAAGTAGAAATATTTGGCTTTGAAAGATGTGACAAGAGAAGAGGTAGATAACTTCCATACTCGTCGCCTGCTCTGAAGCTTGAGGCAAGGTTTGTGTTGAGAGAGAGCCATTGTTATAGGCAGATGCCCCACCCAAGAAAAATAAATAAATCTGGGAGTGTGGGGGTGTGGCCCCAAAGGATTGTTTGCACTCATGAGGCGTCGAGACATATCAAAATAAGTTCACAAAAACTGAAAGAATTAAATCTAGCTCATCAACTGTCCCCCTTTTCTGCTTCAGGTACTTCTTCCTTATCTTTTTCATTTTTCTTTCCAAAGGGGCACTTCTTTGTCTTTCCAATATAATTGTATCCAACTCGTTAATGTGTCCCTGGTTTCTGCCTTTTGGTCTCTTCTTTATCCTTTTAATATAATTGTCTGGGGTTTTAATCTTCATTGTTTTTGTGAAAAGTAAATTAATCTTCACTGTTCACTTCTGATGATAATCACATCCTAACAACGTTGTCCACTCAAATTGAAGCCATTTGAAATGATTAGATAAACACCACTAGTACTATTACTTTCTTTACTCTCTCCCTATAATGATCTCCCAAGGAGCGAACAGGAACCACCAAAACCAACCATCGCCGACTGAAGCCGGCCTCCGGATTCCGAACCAATGGAGAATTGGTTGGTTGGCGGTCCAAATAAATAGGAACCAATATCGGTCTGTTCAGTTCCGGTTTGAATATGTGAACCGACCGACATAATATATCTATGTATTTTAGTTTTATTCTCATATAAAAAGAAGTCATTTAACCAGTTAAATGGTGTCGTTTTATAACTGTGTAGAAAAAAAATAATTTATAACAACCCCGTTTGGTTTAATACACCAAAAGGCATCGTTTTGGGTTAGGGCTGTAACACTAACCCGAGCAACCCCCCCCCCCCCCCTTTTTTTCTGATCTTCATTTCAATTTTCTCCACACTCCAGCATCCTCTCTCTCTCTCTCTCGTCGTAACCATTTCTCTCTCTCATCTCTTAGACCTCTCTCTACTGTCCACTGGTGTCAACTCGCCGAGCCCATCACCTCGACACCATCTCTCTCCGTCCGTCCCATCTCTCGGCTGGTAGGTTAAATTTGAACTATTTTGAAATTTTGCTTTGAAAGGGTTAAGATGGGTATTCTCAAGTGCATTTTTCTTTCGTGAAATTTGCATTCAAAAGCTAGCGATTACATACACTATCAGATGCGCTAGTGCAAGTCACAAGTTATTCATAACCGCCTAAGAAAATATCGCGGCCACACCAAGGTGGTGTGGTCATTGTAATATTGAAACCTCTCAAATGCAATAGTTATGTATTGGATATTTCTGCTTAAAAGAAAATATACAGAAACCATAGCGGTCAAAAATGGGAGAACAAAAGAACAAGTACTACATTACCGCTGCCAATATCAACCATGAGGGGCAATGTTGGGTCCCTGAATACTTCGTTCCAGTCTGGTACTTCTACAGGCATCTACCCAGAAAACGGAGTCAATTAATTATATTTGAACTTGAAAAGGATAAAAATAAGATGTTGGAAAATGAATAATTAGATATTTGTAAAATGCACGAAAAAAAAAATCCCAATGATTTTATTTTTCCTCGTCAAAACACCCGACAAATTACATACAGAGAAACAGGCACTGAGAGGGTTGACATGTTGCCGTATCCTGATATGACCCAACTCCTGAAACCCAAAAAAACAACTTCATAATTCATCAAGTAAAAATAAATTACTAGGAGTTCTATTATATCTTGTCGATCACGATATTTAACCCGTATGAGAAGGAGCTATTATTTCTCCTCACATTGTAGAGAATAGAAAAGATATAGAAAAATAGAATGTGTAATAATAACAATAAACATCATAACGAAAACAACAAGTACAAAAGAAAAGCGTTACCTCAGAGACTTGGTGTGGGAGATTGAGGTCTGCATATTCTAAGGCCACCACGTCTGGGCTTCTGAGATAAATTCGGTGTTTAGCTGCGGCAGTAGCACAAGCAGCCACTCTTTTCCTGCAATAGTGACGAGAAGATGACGATGATTTTCTTCGTACAAGCGCGCAAAGCGCTTCATTTGTTGTCCCTCTGGGCCCTAGGCCACCGCCATGAAAGAAGCGTTGCAAGCAGAGGGAAGAAGCGGCCATTTCGTAACTCCTCGGAGTTGGCAGGGTTATTATTTACCTGTAAATAAACCCCCATCGGCAACCGTAGTTAGTTTTTTTTTTTTTTTTTTTTTTTAAAGAAAACTTCATCATAACTACTAAAGAGAACTCTTAACGGAATATATAAATGTGAAAAAAGAGTTACATTTAGCTATTATAGATGAAAAGGTCCTGCAATAGATTATAAAATTAATAAAGTTTGGCTTTTAGTTACAATATTTATATAAAAAAAAAAGTCAAATTTGATGTAAAATGTTTGAAGAGCAAATATTTAGTTTATTATGTTTTGGTAACACTTTCTCTTCCCTCAACATTTTTTTCATAAAACTGTCCAGTTTCAGCAATCAATATCAACAAAAGTTATTAGCATTATATTAAACTTATTCTTTGGCATGCATATTAAATTTTAGATGAATTTAATTAGACATTTGTAGTTATTAAAGGACCATTAAAATTATGAATTTTTAACCAACAATTTAATTAGAATATAATTACTAATTAACATATAATTAGTAGAATGGTAAAATATGATAAAAATAAATATATTAAAAAATACATTAAATTAATATTATTTTATTATTATACAAAGAATAAATTGATAATCCAATGTGTAGATTTATGTAAATAGAATAATCAAAAATCAAATTCATCTCACATTCATAAAAAAATGTCTTTTAGTTTTAGCTAATCCATTGAGGATGCTCCTAAGAGCACTCTCATTGGATTCTTCACCCTATCTTTTAAAATACATTATCAAAATCTATTTTTTCTATTTTACAATATATCATATATCAGTTTATCTATTTTTTCTTCATATCATTTAAATATTATTCTTTTAATTTTTTTTATTCATTTCAAATATTTTCTCTAACTACCAATGATATTCTTATATATTTTGATATTTACAATATCTCTTTATATACAATGTCATATAATTATGTTTTATTTTAAATTAATCTAAATTTATAAGCTAAATTAAAATATAAATTAATTCAACAAATAAAAATAAGAGATAATATAATAAAAATATTTTCAATGTATATTATGAAAATATCCATTTACGATAATACAACAAATTCAGATTCGGTCTTTTGACAAATGGTCAAAAAAATAAATAAAGTGTCTTTCAATTTAAACGTACGCCACATAAACTCAGAACAATGGTTGCTCCAAACATCACATGCTCATATAAAGCCAGAAACTCGTTACTTATTTCATGTAATGGAGTGGAAAACACTTTGATAATTTTAGCACTTCAAATTCAGCCACGATGAAGGAACTCAAGTTGACAAACTGAACAAAGAACATGATATTTTCTTTCTTGGGATAAGTAAGAGTAAATTAAGAAGAAAAAAAATATACAAAGGCACAGGATTATACCCAGCAAATACAACCCACAGAAACTCAAGTTGAGGAAGACACCAAAAAACTGAGACAATCCCCCCATTAGTAGTAATGAAACCAGCAATGGTTGACAGTAAACTGAATAGGGCATCAATGCAAAGATAGCAATGCCATATTTCTTGTTAGTTCAACAAGCTACAAGAAACTATCCTTACAGTCAAAATCAAAGATACAAGAAAAATTAGCTACTCAAAAAAATCAAGTCAGTCTTCTCTATTTTGTCATAGAGAAAATGAAATGAGTATGAACTATTATTTATCTTAAACAATACTCATTCATACATGAAGCAACTCATTCATTCACATAATACTCTAAAATTAGTCACAACAACAATTTATTGTGCCACCATCATAATTTCCTCAACAAAAAACATACTAGATTATTAAGATAGTTTAGTGTGCGAATTGGAGGCTACAGAAATACTATTGTTGCATTGGAGGCAAACTTGAGGTATCCATTCTCATAGTTTCCTTATCTTCTCTTCATTGATCCAAATTAAGCCTCTCTTTTGTAAGGTGGATAATCTCTTTCTCATCTTCTTCCTTCTTAGCATTTGCTCTCTTCTTCTCCTCTGTCATTTCAATCACCAAATTAGCAAGATTAGAAGAGGTACTATCTTGCCTCTTTCACTTCTTTTCAACCTTCTTTCCAATGGGTCTCTCCATATTCACATCTATAGATAGAGATATGGTGTCTTCATATAGGATTGTAAACTCTTGCACATGAGCATTGGGGGTTACTGATTTTCTCTTAGTTTTCACATTGCCCTCAACCACAGTCTGTTTCCATTTTGGATGGTGCCTTAGAATAGTCCAGCAATGAAGGAAGTTGAATGTAGCAAACTGGTTACTTTGATAGAGCTTACTTGCTTGCTCAATCTAAAAAATAAGTAAATGAGATGGGAAATATATCTAATACAATGTCATTTAAACAATAAAATTAAAGGATATTGTTTGTGCACCTTATCTTGCTCAATATCCCCACTTGGAGACCTTCCTTCAATTTGAGTTAAGGCCCCACAAAACTTATTTGTAGCATGTTGGATGGTTTACCATCTATTTGTGAGAGAGTTGGAACTACATTTACAAGATGAGGATTTTTTGTTTTTCTCATAATATTCATGTACTCTAGCCCAAAATGAATGTTTAGATTGATTAACTCCATTGATCGGGTCCACAAGATACATTTTTTTTTTCACAAAATGTGATATTTAATTGACAACGTATTATACTGTGTTTGTATCTAGCTATTTGAAGGAGCCAAATGGTACTATTTCAGATGATGTAAAGGCTAACTTATTTTTATATACAAATTACATTAAAGAAATCAGAAAAAGAACTTTTACACAAAAGAGGGGATGAGGGAGTCAAAAAATGAAAACTTTCTTCTAAAATGAGAATTTGATTTTATTCATTTTAAGCGGGAGGCAAAAGAAAGCAAACATAAATTGAACTATATATACAAGTAATGCAACAATTCATTGACTATTAATTAATAGCAATGGGGTATACTCTGACCATCGATGACTGGAAGACATTTTCTATCAATAAAATAGCACAAATGATAGTAGAGGAAGAGTTGAAGTATTGATCTACATGGTTAAATTATTTATAGTGCTTCACCCGCATACAATGAGGTCACTTTCGATAATGTCATATAGATCCCAAACATGGTGATTAAAAAAAAATTGATGCCTAAACAGTCTTCATCAATGCCACTAAGAAGCAAGAGATCCATTTGCTATTTTTATAACTTATATATATGGGAAAAAGTAGTGAAGTGTACATCTTTTTTCTCATTTTAAAAGCAAACAATCAAGGAGTAAAAACTGGATTAGAAAACCCAAAAATATATGAGTTCCACTGAAGCAAGAAGCTTTTAATTCTCTCGTATTATTTTAATAGAATAGAAAATCAAACATCCCTTAATTTGTACGTTGAATAATGAGCATTTTCAATGCTTGTGTGGTGCAGTGCAGGTTTGTTTAGAGTTGATAGAGATCAACGTTGACTGTAAAGAATGGAAGTGTGCACTTTTTTCTCAGTATTTGTTCTTTTTCTTTTTCAGTCTCAAACTATATATACAACTCTCATCTTTAGGACATACTTTCAGACAAAAATTACTCGCCTAACCTAAACATCATTCAAACGCCCATCATTGAATATCCAGCAGACCCTCCACAATGAGGAAATAGCATCTCAAATGAAACAGAATATTTTTCGCATACCAAAAAAAAAAAAAAGATCGATCATCAATATATAGAAACTAAATAAAACCAACAAATCATTATGAGATTAGACTTGTACACATAATCTCAATGAAATCAACAAATCGTTGTAAGAACAGAACCACAAGTCCGAATCATCAACTTTTGCAAAACTGCTTGTCACTTTACTGTAAAATCTGGGCATCGATTCATGTGCCACGCAAACCCCTAGACCCATATTCTGAGAAGAAAAAATTTATGCTTTCATGCGTTTTGGGGAGAGAGAGAGAGAGAGAGAGAGATTCCAAGAAAGCCAAAGTATTTCACCCATATATTCCGTGAATTGGTATATGCTAAAGGAAAAAAATTTCTAATGTTTACCTCAACAGTGAGAGCAAAGCTTGTTGAAGCAAAAGACAGTAGATGATTAGTGATGGAGTCGACAAGTGAAGTCGAGGAAGATGGAAGGCTCTAGTTCTGTCTTTGAAGCCAAGCAAAGAGAGAGCGTGGGAACTAGAGAGAAGGGTTCTGAAATGAAACTAAAGTAACTTGAAGAAATGGGGAAATCAGCACAAGGAGGAAAGATAAATTAATCAAAAACGTTTACATTGATGAATAGGATCCTCCGCATGTAGCGGGATCACTGTAGCTGAATGTAAAGTGTATTTAAAATACAAAATCCAATGGAGTTCTCTTTTGAGAGTATTTCTTTATATTTTAAAGAAAAGTGTATTTTACAAGAGTCATTGGGAGTGCTCTAAGAGTTACAATGAAATCTTATCCACCCAAACAACTTGGGAGATGGGCATAGGAGTAACATCCTCCTATATGACTACATCATCTACATGTCAAGCATAACGAGCCAACCCATGAGCAGCCTCATTACCTAATATATGGACATGTTGGACAATACAAGAATTTAACCTTCTCATTAAAATCTTAATTTCCTGCAGCAGATGAAATAAGATAGAGAAGGATGCTATTGTTTCATCTTGAATAGCCTTGATCATCATCAAGCAGTCACTCTCCAAAATAAGTTGAGTAATACCACATTGCAAGCAGAATTGTAGTCCTCTAAGCATTGCAAGAAGCTCCACTGCCTCAGGATCAACAACATTCTATTTTTTTTATTGACAGCAAGTAGAACCTCACCTTTCTAGTCTCTTAGAATTGCTCCCACCCCTACCCTTTGTTGATTTGAAAACATAGCTCCATAAACATTTAATTTAACAAAACCAAAAGGAGGGGGTTGCCAACTGCAATAAGACTTCAGTTTTGAATGTAGAGTATGCAACTGCTCTTGAGAATATTTCTGCATAGACAAGGCATGAGCTACTATTTACTTAGGATTTAAAACAACTTTATCATGCACCATCTTGTTCCTCCTAAACCAAAAGCCCCAAGCTAGTAAAAAGAACATCCCCAAATCTTTGATTGAACCTTTGCGCTAGATATCCAATGCAGTTTCTAAAAAGCTTCTTTGAACTTCATTATTGAGCATAGCAGGCAAAAACTGCCTCCAAGTGGTTTGAACAAAAGGGCAATGTAATAAGGCATCTGATATACATTCTGTAGCTTCTCTACACAAACTGCATATAGGATCCACATTGACATGTTTATGCAGTAAATTCTCTATAGTAGGCAGACAATTCTTACATGCCCTCCAAGCAAAAATCTTCGCCTTATGAGAGATCTTGAGCTTCCACAGTCTTTTCCATAGAGGTAGTAGTTGATGATGATGAGAGCTTCCAACATCTGACCTTATTTCTCTTTCTATCAATAGCTTGTAAGTAGTTTTTACACTGAATCTTTCATCC